>KV737908.1:8810-22472 GCA_000500225.2 Phytophthora pinifolia | reverse complement strand
ACAACGGAGGCTCCTACGGCTACGACAGAGACGCCTGCTGCCACGACCCCGGGCGCCACCTCCGCGGCTACGGTTGAGACGCCTGCTGCGACGACAGAGACGCCTTCCGTGACCGATGTGCCGGCCGCAACCACCGCGTCCCCGGTGCCCACGACGGACGTGCCAGCCTCCACGACGGCAGCCCCGGTCGCTGAGACCACGTGCACCATCTCAGCCTCGGTCGGCGACTCTGCTGTCGGCATTGATATTGTCACGGACACCACGTGCAGCGCCGGTGGTGTTGGCTGCATCACCGACGTTTGCAGGTTCTGCAAGGTGATGACCTCGATCCAGTCGGCCGCTTTCCTCGACTGCGCACAGTTCGGCACGGATGCTTCGGCCTCGAAGGTGCCGGTCGCTGACAACTCGGACCTCTCCGACGAGAACGACTTCTCGACGGATGACTCCGATTTCTTGGACGCCTCTGCGTCCGCGTCGGATACGCCCGCCGTCAGCACGGACGCTCCTACTGAGACGCCGACGGCGACCACCGCCACTCCCGATGCGACGAGCGAGGCCCCGACCGGAACCCCGGCCGTGACGACTGCGGTTCCGGATGCCACCACCGAGGCCCCGGCTCAGCCGGCATGTACGCAGGTCGTGTCGGAGGGCGACGCATCGGTTGGTATCAACATCGTCACGGACACCTCGTGCAGTGCCGGCGGCATTGGCTGTATCGACGACGTCTGCCGTTTCTGCAAGGTGACCAGCACCAACCAGTCCTCTGCCTTCATTGGCTGCAGCTCAATTGCAGGTACCGCCACGACCACGGAGGCACCGACTGAGACGCCCACAGAGGCTCCCACCGAGGCGCCCGTCGATGTTGTCACGGAGGCCCCCACTAAAGCCCCGACCGGAGTGTGCACACAAACTGTGTCTGAAGGCGACGCTTCTGTCGGCATCAACATCGTCACGGACGCGTCCTGCAGCGCCGGCGGGGTGGGGTGCATCGACGACATCTGCCGCTTCTGCAGGGTGACCAGCACGAACCAGTCGGCCGCGTTCGTGGACTGCGCCTCGATCACCAGCGCAGTGGCCGCTGATGCACTGACGAAGAACGTCGAGCCGTCGGCCCAGGAGACCGTGGTGACCATGTCGAGTGCGGACCAGACCAAGAGCGTGCAGCTGCTGAGTCTTCCCCAGATCGGCGCCATGGTCGCGGGCTGCATCGGCGCCGTCGCTGCAGTGGCGGCCGTCGCACGCGCCGCCAAGCGGTCGAGCGCAGACAGCAACCTGATCGAGTTGGCCAACGGTGACGACGGCGACGACGTGGACGCCGCCGAGAGCGGCCAGCACGTGTCGCCCGGCCCCGTGCCCACGGAGGAGCCCGTCGAGTCGGCCGAGGCTTAAGCGTACGTAGTATCAATCTTCGATATCTTCATCCTTGCATGGACCTAGCAAAGCGTAGCGATCACACTTCAACTAACGCCGTGCTTGCACACGGTGATTTTTAAGATTGAGCTTCACATTGTCTAAACTAGTTCTTCAAGTAGACAAAAGCAAGCAAGCATCCAAACTCCCCACGTGATCATCATATCCGCAGCCACGGCGTGGGCTTGTAATGCACTACTACCAAATACTAGTACTTGCAGAAGTTCCGAACTACTTTAACGCCAAAGCGATGAAAATTTATTCACAAAAGCAAGATGAAAAACATGTCGACGTCCGGTGGATGGCTATCCGCAGCACCAGCCGGTCGCCAACAGATCCGCGATCAAGTTGTACTTGCGCTCCAGAACGTCTCCTCGAACGTACTAGACCACCGTCATGTCCGTCGTTGCGTTACCGACGCCACCGGAATCACGTCCTGGACCCCGCCGGACTGCACGCCCAGCCCGACAGCATCAGGCACTGGAACCAGGAAACACCGACGTTGAACTAGTAAATGACTAGCATAAAATACAGTAGGTTGAATAAATTCATACGTCATTTATTTAACCTACGGTGTTTTATAGTCCGATTGCATTCAACCCATTTCACCCACAAATCTTCAAGTAACATCCACCCAGTGAATGTTGCAGCTGGTGAGCACAAGCAACATTTACTGTGTTTTTCTCACAGTTGACCGGCTATTCGTTATAACAGGTCATTGCAAATTTAACTTGTATCACGATAAGAATACCGAATTTACGTTTGTAGCCACAACATCAAATATAAATAGTGCGCTTCTGGATTGGATTATATCATTTTACATTTGAGATAACAGGTGATAAGGTACAGTAACTTTGGGGTGTAGGATGACTTTAATAATCAATATAGTTCTTAGTTTCGGTTCCTTTAGAGTATAAGAATATAGAGTAAGTTTGGGTCTGTAGAAACTCCGGTCATTTTCCCACTACAAGTTAGCTGGCTGGCCGCCGCTCGTGCTGCTCTCCTCCGCTCGCTCGCAGGACCACACGCGTTCCCCAGAAGCGCAGCAGCAGGTCACGCCTTTGACGCCGCGGCCGAGGAAGATGATGATGCTGCGGGCCGCTTCGTCGCCCCTGGAGCCGCTGAATAAAAACATTTTGCTGGTAAAATAGGTCTCGAAAATCTTTATTTCGTTTCGGCGTTTCAACTAACATTTCACCATTTCTTCCTCTTCCAGGCAGGAGAAGTGATCGCCGAGAAATGGAAAATCGGGGAGAAGATTGGAGAGGTGCGGCAGAATAATTAGCTCGTTATTTTCTTTGAAATGATTTTTACCAACTTTTACTTGGAGCAGGGCACGTTTAGCCAGATTTACTCGGCGTACTCAATCGAGAGTCGGGACAAGGTGGCCGTCAAGGTGGAGGCGCCCAGCTCGCTCAAGCCCGTGCTGGAGTGGGAGAGCCTGATCCTCAAGAGCCTACAGGACTGCCCCTACGTGTGCAGATATTACTATCATGGCAAGCACGGAGACAGCACCGTGCTAGTCATGGAGCTGCTGGGCGACAGCATGTCGATGCTCCGGATGTCGCCCGACTCGATCCACGGCGTGCCGCTGGCCAAGTCGGTGTCGGTGGGCCTGGAGATGCTGGACTGCATCGAGGCCTTCCACCGGCACGGCTACGTGCACCGCGACATCAAGGCGTCCAACTTTGCGCTGAGTGCAGTGCCGGAGCGCAACCCGATGAAGCAGGCGCGGTACTACATCATCGACTTTGGACTGTCGAGACAACACCTTGGAGAAGATCGGCAGGTGCTGCCTGCACGCCCCGTTGCCGAATTCCGAGGCACGTCGATGTATGCGTCGCTGAGCTCGCACCGCCGACAGGAGCTGGGCCCCAAGGACGATTTGTGGTCGTGGTTCTATCTGGTTATGGATTTTTTGCGCGGTGAACTACCGTGGGCGGCTGACGCACAGCTGAAGAACCGCCAGACCGTGCTGAGCCTCAAAGAGCTCTACACGGAAAAGAACCCGGGTTTGTTGGTTGAGGGGCTCCCTGGGGCCACGCAGTTGTTGGATCTGCTGGAGTATCTGCAGTCGCTCAAGTACGAAGACTTTCCCGATTACGCCAGAATCCGCAAGCAGCTTCAAGCGATTGGAGAGCGCTCGTTGGTTTCTGAGAACAGCGAAAGCGGCGACGACGAGACAAGCGCCGACAAAGAGGAAGCGAACGCTGTGGCCGCTGTCTCTGCGATGGATTGGAGTGCTATCGAGTGTGATCGCGAGCGAGCTTTGCAGTGGGCTAGCAATGCAGAAGATCAAAAGGACAGCGATGGAGCGTCGGATTTGTTGCTGACGATCGCCAAGCGATACAACACGTTCTTTGATGTCGACGGACTCTCGTTTGAAGAGCAGGTGCGCGTGCAGAGCGCAGTGTATCGTATTGAGAAGAAGTCCCGTGCGCGTTTGAGCTTTCTAGCTCCTCCTCCAATCCAGAGCTTTGTGAAGCGCCGCCAATCGGAGCAAAAGATGCGCTCGGATGCGCTACGAAAGCGACGCGAACGTGATTTCCAGGTGCGCCAGTCTCTGGAACTTCAGAGCAATACACAGAAGGCGTTGACTGGCTCTGCTCCTGGGTCTAGCGACGCTGTGCATGGAGATGGAACCCCCGAGCTGTACAACGGGGTCAAGGGATCTGCGGCTCGGCCGATGAAGTCGGAGAGTTCGATGGAGGTCTCTGATAATGAAGATGCGGGAGCTAAGCGAGCTGTCCAAGAAGGTGCTTCCCGGGTACAGGATTCATTGACAGCTACACGACCTGCACACGCTGCGCCGGTGCCGCACCTGCACCAACCAACCAGGCCTCCAGCACCCCAAGGACCTTCACCGAGTAGATGGGATCTTGGTCGAGGCCCAATCCCTGCACCGCCCCCGCCACCAGGTGTATCACCTTCGGTGCAGCGTCCTGGTGTGTATGGACAGCCACCTCCTCCTCCGCCTCCCCAGGCTGGGCGATACCCGCCGAATGGTCGAGTTCCGCCCCCGCCTCCAGGATTCCCACCCAATGGAGGGCGTGGGGCGATTCCTCACCCTCCACCCCCACCGCCGCTGCCTCATGTCGATCACCGGCAGGACGGACGGTATGATGCCCCATCTGAGACGAGAGAAGGAAGTGCGTACAGCTATCAGCGGTCTCAAAAGTCTCCGCGTGGGAGCTATAATCCTGGAGCTGGCCGTCCGTATGTGCAGGAAATGCGAGAAGACCGTGGATATGGCTCTCAGCGTCCCCAAAAGTCTCCCCGAGACTCCGCTGCTGAACGACACTACGAAGCTCCGAAAGAGGCAAGAGAAGATCGCGGATACGGACACCCTCAAGAGCCAAAGGAGGTTCGTGGGTATAGCTATCGGAAATCCGTGCCAGAAAGCCATGCTTCTTCGCGCTACGATGCCCCGTTGCTAGCGAAAGAAGACCGTGGGTACGGCTATCAACAGCCAAAAGAACCCCCGCGGGAGCAGTACGTGCCCGAGAAGGCACGTTTCGAGAAGGAACGATACTACGAAGGGAAACGCCCACGCTCACGCTCTCGATCGTCACGACGTGGAGGAAGTCGCTCACGTCGCCGGTCTTACTCGAGGTCGTCGTCAAGCTCTCGCTCGCGGTCATACTCACGTTCTCCTTCCCGTTCACCGTCACGGTCGCCACCGCCCCCAAGTCGATCACACCGCCGTAGCAGTCGCGACTACGCTGATCGTCACCGAGAAGGCAGAAAGATGGAACCGAAAAGAGAGCACTCGCGCAGGCCACGTTCACGCACTCGCAGCAGCTCGAGATCGAGCTCGCGTTCGCCCTCTGCTTCGCCACCAGCCAAGCGTTACCGTCGACGATCGTCCGATCTTAGCCAAGCCAAATCGTCGCACCGGCCATCGTCGCACTCGACGTCTCGTCATCGTTCGCACTCGAAGGATTACCTGAAGGATCATGCCAAGAACTACCCGCCGGAATACTCGAAGGGGTACTCCAAGGAATACTCGAAGGATTACTCGAAGGGCTACCCGAAGGAATATGTGAAGGAATACCCGAAGGAGAACGTGAAGGAGTATCCGCCAGAATACGTGAAAGAGTACCCGAAGGAGTACGTGAAAGTCTACTCGAAGAAATACGTCGAGGATTACCCGAAGAAGTACCCCACGAAGGAGTACCACCGCTGTTCGACGTCACCTGGCCACCGACACACGCATTCCCGGGAGCCGCAATACTCACGTTCACCCTCACCGGACCGGCACCGGTCCCACTCGCGGGAATACGGGCGAGACGATGGGTCTTGGGGCGTGGATGCTCGTATCAAGCCAGCTTCAACTCCTGAAGAGCGCCGCCGCTCTTCCCGATGGCAACCAAGATCGTAATGACGACGAAAGATCGCTTTTGTGAGAGCAGTTGTGGGCGAAAAAGGATCGTTTCTATTCGTCGAACTGCTGGCACTTGGCAACACCGTCTTGTGCGGATTCATAGGGTGACTAACCCATGGGGGCAGGTATGGATTGTCGTATGCAAGGAAAGCTAGCAATACGAACATCCCAATACTAACTGTTTCCGTTTGATGGTTTTGTTTTCATGTTATTTGCAATGCAGAACCGCGTGATGGAGAATTTCTGGCTGAAGACTTGAGGGCGTCGAAATTTCTTGGATGATCATTACAGTTGCGAAGTGTATCGAGTCGCCTACTATTTGTTTGGATACTTCTAGCGAAAGTATTCAAGTCGAATGTGCTGCTCAATCAATCGTGAGCAACTGGACTCGCGGATGATTTGTGTAGCCCTTAATTTCATTGAATCGATTTATCGATTTCAGGCGGGATGTTGTGAGGCTGCCGCTTGTCTCGTTAGTCGTCAATTGTCATGGGTGAATGCTGTACGAATTACAGTCCAAGTTATTGGATCCGTTGGTTCTGTTTCGTGCTGGAGTTGCGAGGTGCCGTGAAAATTGACCCGGCACGTTGTGCCTAAATCTCGTCTCGGCCGTCCCGTAGTCTGAAGATGCTCTGCTGTAATGGAAACACAGCGTGCTCGGCACTCGGGGACCTGAATGACGGGGGAGAAGATAATCTGAAAGGAGATTCTCAGGTTTTGGTGCGCAAGAGGTCTCATTTATGACTGGTGCTTGTGGAGAGTCACCCGTTCACAAGTGCATTACGGAATTGGAGGGTCCGAAGGGTTGGCACTCGATAGGATGGACTCTACAGTAGTAAACTTGTGCGGGTCTTGGGATCACCCCCCAGTTGTTGATCCAGAAGGCGTTCATCAGTGAGAAAATTGTTGAGGCTGGATACTTCTGAAGTTGTGGCTTAGCTATGGCCGGGTGAAGAAGAAAATGATGGTCGTCACGAACAAATCGTGATTTCTCGGTGGATCGAGCGTGACCAAGTTTCTCGATCTGGTGCTTATTATCTCTCGTTCAACGGAAAACATTTGACTCACGGCTGTAGCTTCACCTGACTGGATCAGCTTTTGCGTTCCATTGCGGTCTATTTAGCCAGCAGCACCATTGATGGCTGGTCGCGTCATATTTTAATCGACGGATGTTTCCTAGCAAGAAGGCACACTTCTCGTGAATGGATGTGGCTGCTACGTGTTGTTAGTGAAGTCATCTAGCAAATATACAATGGGAGTGCCAGTTGCGGCAACACAAGACCTCGCTTATTGCTGGCACTACATCAATGGGAGGATGGGTCGATCAGTCGTTATTGGTTCGCAGGCGCAGCCATCCCCAGCATCGACAAGAGCCATGCCCGAGACCTCCCACTAACTGCCGCACCGATCGCGTGAGGGGTAGACCTCGAGACACGCACGGTAGCACCTTGACGGAGCGCCATCTCGGTTGAATCTGCGTACCCACGGTCTTGCTCGCTATCTTTCAGCCCTTGCACCACCCAAAGTTGCAATTTGCATGAACGTAATGGATTTCAACAAGCAATACGCTACTCAATGCTCACATGCGTGAACATGCGTTCACCAAGACATTACTTTTCCGCCCATTAACTTACCCGTAATACTCGCAAACATTCTCCTCTCAAATCGGATACTTAGCACAACCGTGACGTAACCATGCCCATGTCGCCGGACCTTCACGCCAAGAGCGCCCAGCTACACGCCGATCTGACGCGCCACGTACTGGCCTGGCCCTTCCTGGAGCCTGTGGACCCCGTGGCGCTCAACGTTCCCACGTACTTCGATGTGATCACGCACCCGATGGACCTGGGCACTATGGGCGCGAAACTGAACGCGGGCGAGTACCGCGACCCCCTTGAATATCGCTCGGACCTGCTGCTCATGTTCGCCAACGCCATCGAGTTCAACCAGGACGACGAGCGTGAAGATTCAGTGGCCAATATGGCCAGAGAGTTCCGCCGTGTGGCTCTCAGTGCCTGGGACAGTCACTTTTCCGAGGCCGCCACGACGGACTGGGGGCTCAGGGCCGAGCAACAAGCTCAACGTCGCCTTGTTCAACGAGCCAAGGACAACAAGATGGTGAGCCGCTGGAAAAGAGACTCCTTTGTGGCCAGACTCAACAGGGACAAGATGGACGAACGCAGACGTCTGGCGGCGTCGAACGGCGAGTAATTGATGTTTCCATTGTGGATATCCGACGGTGACGCGGTTTTTGCATAGTTTTCCAGTGTTTTTGAAGCTTTTAGTGAAGAGCCTCGGGTGGTTATATTTTCTTGTTTTATTGGTAGGTTTTAAACGGGTAAGTTCGGATTTGGACGACTCGTCGGAGATGGAGAAGAAGAGCCCCAAGGCGAGGGCTCCGCAAGTGACGGGGAATTCGATCTATGACTTGACGCTGGATGCGACGTTCGAGTTTGATGGCGGCTCAGGTTTTGGAGCTACGCTGCCGTCCAACAAGCCGCTGCAGGCGGTGGCAGGGGCCAGACCAGTGGTGCAATCTCCGGTGGCGACGGGGGCGGAGGCCAGTGGACACAAGTTCACATTCACGACGGCGGAGGAATACACGTCACCCAAGAAGATCCCTGTGTTTCCAGGGACGCTGCGTAGTCCACAGAGAAAGATCAAGCCGCATCGAGCCAAGCCACCGCCCGGTCAATCGCCCAAGCACCAGCAAGCACACGTGACGTCGCCTGGAGCGAGAGCTGCGGCAGATGGGATCCCTGCGCCCAGTGGCGTGACGTGGGAGGATCCGGGACGACCCAAGCGAGAAGCCTCGCCTCGAAGGTTTCCCCGCGCGACCCTCGCTCGCTCTTTCGGAGAAGAGGAGAAAGAGAAAGATGCTCTCAACCAGCGAGATCGACATCCTTCGGTGTTCATTGGCAGTCTTGACCCGACAACGGGAACTTCCAGTGTTGTTGTGGCCGATGAAGCTGCTGAAGCTGCCGCGGCATCAGCCACATCGTTTCTCAAGACTGGCGAAGACGCTATCGCCTTCTTCGCGCGCAACGGATCGGACAGCGAGATCAAGTTTGTGCACTTGAATCGCGCGGAGACCGGGCTAGCATTTCGCCCGTATGACCTCGTGGTGGTTGCTCAGGATGACGTGACCCCGAGCGAACACTTCACCATGTCGTCCAGTGGCCTCGTGCACGTTTGCGTCGGCAGTCCGTCCGAATTCATCGCTCTGGCCGAGTGGATGCGTCAGTCGACGATGTTCAACGTGCTGACGTCACTGCGCTTTTTCAAGCATTACCTCGTGAACAAGGCCCTGTCCTTATGGTGCGCCAACATGCGGTACAAGCTCTACTGTCGTCAGCGGAAACGTTTGAGTGCGAAGTTGTTCCTGGCCAAGGAGAGCTTCTGCGTTCCTCTCTTGCAGGTGAAGAAAGTAACGAGTACGGAGCTGATGGGCGTCGTTCTGCTGGATTTGCGGGCTCAAAAGACGTACGAAAGCTCAGCTTTTGTGGAGTATCAAGGCACGAAACGCGCCGAGGGATCCAAACAGTTTGAGCTGTGCATCGAGAAGCTCCAGTCCATCGTCCAGCGTGTGTGCTTGGACGTCAAGAACCTTACCAAAACATCCAGCTCCCAAGACGACTTCATGTCTGATATGAGGCTGAGTGCCATGGGGACAAGCCAGGAGAAGACCAAGTCGATCGTTGCCGTGAAGGCGGAGCAACAACAACGACGCAGACTCTTTCGTCGAGCCGCCGAGGAGGCCGGAATGATCGCGGACTTTATCCGCCTCATTGATTGCATCGCAGTGGAAAGCCTGGTGGTTCTGGCGATCCAGAGCTGCGCCAACTTCTTGCACGAGCTCAACAAAGTCCCACGAAAGACTGGACTGTTCGAGACGACCATTTTCTTTGGAGAAGAGTCCACCATCTTCGCGCCAACGAGCGAGCAGATTCAGCATATCGTCGTAGCGATGACAGACGACATCGTCAGCACGGTCAATTCCGTCTCGCGCGTGCTCTATCTCCGTCCATTTGCCGTTTATGTGGGCAACGCGGTGGCCGATGCGCCGCATGTCGGATCGACGATCACGAGCAGTGTCGCTTTTGGGCAGATCCGCGAGGAACTCGTGGCCAAGATCGCGAGCGACTACGCCGAGGCCACCGAGTACGTCAAGATCTTCGACAATGTGCGTCCGATCTACGAATACGACAAGGTTTGGGACCTGGACGAGTACTCGCAGCGTGCTCATACCGTCACAACGCTGAGAGCAGATATGCTGCAGATCAGTACGTGGGAGAAGGAGCTCGAGAAGATGCGAGCGGGCCAGACGATCGGTATCTTACACGTGGAAAGCCGCAAGCTGAAGCAGACGCTGATACCAATGACGACAGCCAAGCTAGACGCCATGAAAAGTCTGGTGAAGGATCTGGCACGCGCTCGATGTAAAACGCAGCTGGGCGAGTACAAACAGCGCATCCAATCACTACTTCAGCGCCCGCAGCATCTGAAGGAGTTCGCTGGACATGTCGAGCGCGTGCAGAGTTTGAAGGCCAAGCAGAAAGCACTGGCGAAAAACACGAATGTTGTCGACGAGCTGTACCGGCTCCTGGGAACCTACGGCGTGCGGATTTCGTCAGAAGACATGGTGCAGCTGGATGACCTTCGCAGCGTACAGGACAGCTACAAGGAAGAAACGGAGGCGGTCGACGCTTTCGTGACGAGTCGTTTGAGTGAGATGACGCAGCAATTGGATGCCAATATCCAGCGTCTCGACGAGCAAGTGCTTCAGCTACACAACCAACTGCAGGGTGGACTATTCATCGATGCTTCCCACTTTGAAGATCCCTCAGTGGTGAAGAGCGAACTGGAAAGCGTCAAGCAGCGTCTTACCCAGCTGGACGAACTCTCCAAGCAGTACACCGAGTACCAAACGCTGTTCAATCTGACGCCATTCAAGTATTTGAACCTGCAAGCAACGCAAGAGTACTTCACAACGGTTGAATCACTCTGGATTGCTGTTGAAAAGTGGAATGAGCTGTATCTAGGAGCTATGACGAGCCCATTCGTCGAAGTAAGCGCCGAGGAGCTGTCCAAGGAGGTGGCTATCGCATTCAAAGACGCGTACGCGCTACACAAGAAGCTAAGCAACGACGTGACTGCCGTTCTCAAAGACCGGACAGCGGAGTTCAAACTGAAAATGCCTACCGTGCTGGAGCTAGGCAACCCAGCGATGAAAGATCGCCACTGGGAGAAGATCTTCAAGGCTTTACGACAACCATGGTACCCTGGCATCCTCTTTACGCTTGAGAATCTCGTCGCCTACGACGTACTGGACATGAAAGATCTCGTGGGCGAAATGTCAGCGGCCGCATCAGGTGAGGCCCAGATTGAGGCTTCGCTAGTCAAGATTAAGCACGGATGGGAACTCATGGAGTTCACGTGTGTGAGCCATCGCGACCAGAACGACATCTTCATTCTCGGTAGTCTGGAAGATATCTTGATGCTGCTTGAAGACAACCAGGTTGGCTTGCAAACGATGATGGGATCGCGGTTTATCATGGGTGTGAAGGACGAAGTGGAGCGCTGGGGCAAGCGACTATCGTTGCTGTCGGATACGTTGGACGAGTGGATTGCGTGTCAGCGAAGCTGGATGTACTTGGAGACGATTTTCTGTGCAGAAGATATTCAAAAGCAACTTCCAGTTGAGGCGCAGAAGTTTGCACTTGTAGACAAGAACTGGAAGTCGACTATGCTCCGGACAAAGAACGATCCGAGTGTCATTAGGTCCGTGGAGGGAGGCTCCGAGCTCTTAGACCAGTTCCGCATGTCCAATAAGCTGCTCGAAGAGATCCAAAAGTCTCTTGAGGACTACCTGGAAACGAAGCGGATGGCATTCCCGCGGTTCTACTTCCTGTCAAACGATGAGCTACTGGAGATCCTTTCCCAGACACGCGACCCACGCGCTGTTCAACCGCATCTGGGCAAGTGTTTCGATGCCATGAAGAGCGTGCGTTTCGATGATACCCCGGGGTCAGCCAGCAACGTAGTGAACGCCATGGTGAGCGGGGAAGGTGAGCTCGTTATCTTTCCGAATCACGTTATCGCAAAAGGCCCCGTCGAGGCCTGGCTGACGGAGGTCGAGAAAGCAATGAGGGCAAGTCTGTTTGAGGACGGGGTGAAGGCATTGATGAATTACCCGATCGAAGACGCCATTGAACGTAAGGAGTGGCTCTTCGGGTACTCTGCTCAAGTGATCATTCTCGTTGATCAAGTATTCTGGACTCGAAATGTCACGGAGGCTATCGCTCAAGTTGAAAGCGGTAGCGATCCCGAGGCAGTTGGCGGATTCCTTCAGTTCAGTTTGAAGCAAATTGATGGGATGGTGCAGCTCGTACGCGGTTCATTGACCAAACTGCAGCGTATTCTCATGGGCGCGGTCATCACTATCGACGTGCACGCCCGAGATGTAGTACGATCACTTGATGACAGCAAAGTGTCGTCTCTCAGTGACTTCGAATGGACACGGCAGCTACGGTACTACTGGGAGGACGACGTGAAGAACTTCGTGGCACGGCAGACGAACACGCGCTTCATCTACGGCTACGAGTATCTTGGCAATTCGCCCAGACTTGTGATCACGCCTTTGACGGATATTTGCTACATGACACTGACAGGTGCGCTGCACTTACGTTTGGGTGGCGCTCCTGCTGGTCCTGCAGGTACAGGCAAGACAGAAACCACCAAAGACCTGGCAAAGGCGCTAGCAGTGCAGTGTGTCGTCTTCAATTGCTCAGACGGACTGGACTACAAAATCATGGGCAGATTCTTCTCTGGCCTGGCTCAGGCGGGCGCATGGGCATGCTTTGACGAGTTTAATCGTATCGATATCGAAGTGCTGTCCGTGATCGCGCAACAGGTTCTTTGTATCCAGCAGGCTATTGTGGCTGACGTGGACGAGTTCGAGTTTGAAGGGAATCTCATCCGACTCAATACAGGCTTCGGCGTTTTCATCACGATGAACCCAGGTTATGCTGGCCGAACGGAGCTGCCGGACAACTTGAAGGCGCTGTTCCGCCCGGTTGCCATGATGGTGCCGGACTATCGACTAATTGCTGAGATTGTGCTCTTCTCCGAGGGGTTCGCGAATGCACTGCCGCTCTCTCACAAGATGACGCAATTGTACTCGCTTTCGAGTGAGCAGTTGTCGAAACAAGATCACTACGACTTCGGGATGCGTGCTGTCAAGTCTGTGCTTGTGGCAGCCGGTCAACTCAAGCGTAAGGAGCCGGAGATGCACGAGGATCTGCTGCTCATTCGAGCGATGCGAGACAGCAACGTGCCGAAATTCCTCGAGCAGGATCTCCCGCTGTTTCGCGGTATTATTGCAGATCTCTTTCCCGGTGTTGTGGTGCCGTTTGTCGACTATGGACTGCTTCAGAAAGCCATTGAGCAGCAACTTGATCTGCTGCATCTACAACAGGTGCCGTCTTTTATCACCAAGGCTATCCAAGTGCACGAAACGCAGCTCGTTCGCCACGGGATGATGCTTGTCGGAGAAGCTGGAAGTGGGAAAAGTACCAATTGCTACGTGCTGGCACGAGCGCTGACGCAGCTCTACCAAGACGGAGTAGTTGATCGTGATGGGTTCTACAAAGAAGTCCAGCGACTTACTCTCAATCCAAAGTCTATCTCCGCCGGACAACTATACGGCGAGTTCAACCTACTCACGAACGAATGGACGGACGGTCTCGTACCGAAGCTGGTTCGCCAATGTGTGCAGGAGGCCGCCGAGTCGGATAACCGTAACTGGGTGGTTTTTGACGGCCCAGTCGATGCCGTTTGGATCGAAAACATGAACACTGTGTTGGATG
>KV737907.1:3937-24623 GCA_000500225.2 Phytophthora pinifolia | reverse complement strand
CAACACGAAGCCACGCGCGTCTTGACGCTGCAATTCACTACTGGCCGCGAGCAGGAGCAGGAGAAGCAGGTCACCAACCAACTGTCGATCGCTAAGGCCGGCGAGAAGCTGCTGGACTTGCGGATCGTCATCACCGCCGAGAAGCGCGCGTTGTGGTGGGACCTGGACGCTCAGGGCCAAGCGCCAACACCCGATCAAGCAGCAGCTGCCGCCTCGGAGCTCTCGCAGTGGGTGGAGTGGAAACATGTACTTAAACTGTGCCCCAATCTCCAAAGACTGGACTTGACGGGCGTGCCACTGCACCACTTGGCCATGGGGGACCTGCTGGACGCGGCGTCCACCTACTGCAAGCAGCTAAAGGTTCTGATACTGCCGAAGAAGGACAGACTGCATGCAGACGCCGTGGCAGACAATCTGGACTTTGTGTTCTGGAGACTGTACGCGGCCCTGGAGCGGTGGAACGAAGCTTCCGGGGGCTTGAAGCAGTTGACGGTGCCTTCTCGCAGTGAGTTCGACCGAGAAGGAACGTCCAATGAGTTTCTGGCGGCGGTGCAGAAGCTGTGTCCGCAGCTCGAGTACTTGGACGGCTGGAAGCGATCGTATCACGAAGGCACGAGGCTGGTGGCCTCGGACGAGAGCTTGTGCGTCTCCCGCGACGTCTGGAAGACGTTCTGCAAGTCGTGCGTGGCGCTGAGAGAGTTCAGCTGGGTCGTGGTGCCCTTCTCCGACGAGTTCTTCTTGCCGTTCGGCCTGACGCCCAAGCCACAGCTCACGCGCTTGCAGCTGACGTACAACACACGCGCGCCGTTCCGTATCCGACGAAACGAGTACTCGACAGGCGGATTGACTGTGCTTCTGGCCGGGTGCCCGGCGCTGGAGCATTTGGACGTCGTCTTGCATCGAATCCAGCCGTGCGACGCGCTGATCTACCCGCAAATCGACGAAATGATCGACCCCGACGTGTTCAACGACGACTTCTTCCTGGCTTTGACGGACAAGTGCCCGCAGCTTCGTTCGCTGCGCATCCGCGAGCTCGGCTCATTGTCGAGCAGCCGCAAAAGCTGCGTTGCAACAGTGAACACCGTTACAGACCGAGGCCTTGCGGCTTTACGGCGTGCTCCAAACCTCGTGTGCATCGACATCCAAGATGTTCGGTGTTCCGCAGGCGCCGTCCTGGACTTCTTGAGCGGCGATGTGGGCGTTAGACAAGGCTCAGCGATCCGCAGCATCAGATGCCGCGAGCTTGGCGTGTGCTTCGGAGAAGTGGTGCAGCGCGTGCTCGACGATCTCGCACGAGTCCCGAATCAAGAACGTCCTGCCGCCTTGACCGCGTCGCCGTTGCTGATCTCGCTCTCCAGTCGTCGAGGCTACGTATTCGAGCGCGCCTGGCTCGTGGAGATACAGCGCGCTTTCCAGAAAAGGTTTGCGAAAGGAGAGCTGCGCTTTGCAGCCTTCGGCGTGAAGAAGGACAGGGACACTGGTCTCCGCTCCAGCAGCAGCCGCAGCGTCGAGCACGAAGTTATCGCGAAAATTCTGGCGCGGGCGTGGATCAAGGGCGACGTGTTGCGCGTCGGTCGTCTTGTGCTCTACACGCACGAGTCCGCGCTCGACCAGCGCTTACGAAAGGCTTTGCACAGCACAAGTACCAGCCACGGCGGCTCGTGGATCATCACCGAATGAGGGAAGGAGGGGATATGTAGCGTCTGCGAGTTGTGTAACATTGTATTGCGTGCTCCTATTCAATAGAAGTCGTGCTTCTTGAGCCGCTCTTGTCTCTTATCGCGGCGCTTGGACCGCGCAGCCACTTTCTTGTGCACGTCGACGACCTGGTGGTCCTTGGGGGTTCCCATTTTGGCCGCCACTTCCACCACCCCCCCATGCTTCTTGCGAATGGCCATCACCAGCGATCCGTAGCCCAATTCTTTCAGTAACTTCGTGTCCGGCATAGCTCCTTCCAGCGCATTCTCCCTCGAAATGTTGCGAAGTTCCTGTACCAACGAACCCATTCAAGCTAGTCGTCGGATTTTATTGTGAACTCGCTTAGAACCAGTGCTTTTACCTTGACGACGCTGTTCAAGTTGCTCCAATCTTCAGTATCACTTTTGCCAGACACATGACGAACAACCTGCAGGCTCAAAATCGTCTGTGCGTTTAGCGTCGAGCGCACACGAAGCTGCTGGAGACGTCGTGCCAACATCATCGATGGCCACAATTTTGTTGTTGAGACTTTTACATAGCGACACACTAGTTCGTGTGGAATACATAATATATGCGACGTGTGAGCACGTTGAAGCGTCACCATTTGACGAACTTGCTTATGGACGGCTACGCAGACTTGGTGGACGACTTGCTGGGGCTACCTGACGAGAAGAAGGAGTTCGTGGGGGACCAGCTCCAGCCAGAGACTTCGGCTGTGGATCTAGCGATTGCAGGCGACGTGGACGCACTGGCACAGCTGGTGAAGGACGATGCCGCCTTCGCTGTTAATGCTCGGAACCCAAAGACAGGGAGGGCACTGCTGCATGAAGCCTGTGCGAGGGGTCAAATGGAGGTCGTCAAGTTCTTATTGCAGAAGACGGATGCAGACTTGATGCGGCGAACGATGCTGGTGAGAGAGTCGCGGCGGATTTTTATTCTGTGAACTTTGTGTGCTGATGCGCGTGAGTTGTTGCTTAGGGCCGCTGCACTCCACTTCACTTGGCAGTAACCAACAATTACCGCCCTATCGTGTTCCTCCTGCTTAGCCACGGGGCAGACGCATCAAGCCGCGATCGGTTCGCGTGCTCGCCCATGCACTACGTCAAGTCGCTCAGCGTCGCCAAGCTCCTCATCCAGTACGGGTGCAAAGTTCTCGACTGCAATGCCGTACGTCGGTATCTTTTCGCGTAGCTGGTACTTCTTCGTAACGCGCCGACTATTGTTATCATGTGCAGCAGAAGAAACACGCTGTCGAGAGCGTCAAAAGCTTCGTCGAGGGCGTCCGGAAAGACCAGACTCTTGGAGCTACTGAGCGAGACGCAGCATTGGAAGGCTACAAAGTGCTGATCAAATTCCTTGAGAAGCAGGCCCAGGCGGAATACCGAGTCAAGCTGGAGAGTCTGCGTCAGCGGAAAAAGCAGGCAGCGGCTTTGACTGCCGCTGTTCCTCGTAAAAGAAGCCCACGCAAGATGTCTAGCGGTTCGCCGGGGCCATGACCCAAAGAGTTCTCTTCCTACTTTTCTTCTGCTAGTTCCTCCAGCACAATTTCCTCGCGGGCTTGTTGGCCCAGCACCTCCGGCTGCTTCATCGCCATTTGCTCGGTGAGATAGCGGAGCGTTGCTGGGTTCAGCATAGTGCGCTCGTGTGCCGGAGTGATTCCCTTCAATTGGCGGTGGCGTGTGAAGTGGTCGTCGCTGAGTAGATGGGACAGATCGATCCGGCCGTGACCTGGTACCATCAGGCCCAAGTGCGACTTGTCTTCCGACTTGGACCTGCCTTTCTCGGGGGCTGGGGCAGGCTGGACGGCAGCTTGTCCATCCTCCTTTGAGGGCGCGTCACGGGAGGCTTCTTCCTTCTTCTTTTGCTTCTTGGCCAGTTTCTCTCGACGCTTTTTCTCCTTGCGCTTACGAAGCTCTTCCTTTTGCCGTGCCTTCTCGAGCTCAAACACAAGCTCCAACCGCTTTCTTTCCTGGTCGTGCTCTCGAGAAATGCGGTCCAAGACGCTTTCCATTTCCAGCTACGTAGTTGTAGTTTAGAGCATTAGAAAAAAACTCATTAGAGCAGAGCAAGCGGTAAGCAAACGTACCATTTCGGTTGCATCGGGGCCGATCTTCAGCTCGAACGCTGCGTCCAGCTGGGAGGAAGCCTGGTCCAGTGTTGGGGTGTCTAGTGCATACAGTTCACTTCCGTTGGAAGCCTCTACGGTTGAGGAATCGCCAAACTCTTTCGTGTCGGAGCCGGCAGCTTGTGTTTCATTGTCTGCTGCACTCCAAGCGTCTGATGCCTGGGGCGCGGAGGGTTCCGATTCAAGACCGGGGACTTGGAACTCCTGGTTCACATCATAATAACCCACAGCAGGGGGCTCCCAGACGCTCTCTTGTGACACGGAATTCACGTAGTAAACCGCTTGAGAGGCGTCGTCCCATGCTTGGGTCCAGTAGCCTTCGTCGCGAGGACCAGCGAGGTGTTCTTGGATCTGGCTTTGCGTCCGGAGTTGCTCGGATTCCAGTAGTAGCCACTCGAGCATGAGCGGAACCAGAGCCTCATCTTCCTCCTGAATCTGGGAGAAAATGAAGGCTGCAATCTCTTTCTCCTGCGAGACGAGATCCTGCTTGTAGTGCACCTTTTCCTTCAGATAGAGATAGCTACAGTAGACGAGTCTCACGTTACCTCCGTCTCTCGTGATAAAAAGTAGCAGTAAAAACGTACACGCTGTCCATTTGCTGCTGGGTGACACTCTCAAACTTGAAGCATCGTGATTTCACGTCTTTCAGACGATCCCCGATAGTCTCGATCTGCGCGAAGAGACCTGCCAACTCGTCCTCAGCCGAAAGCGCCACCTCCTCCGTTTGCTCGTCTTGTCCTACCACCTCAGCCGCAAGATTCAGCATTTGCGTTTTCAGTTGAATATTGGCGTCTGCAATCCGCTGAGCGACGAGTAGGTCGACCTTGAAGCGCTGTAGATTATAGATTTTGACAAGTAAACACGCCGAAAGAAGGCGCCAGCGTCGACTAGGACTCTTACCTCTCGGATGAGGATTTTTTCGAGCTCGTGCATTCTGCCGTCTTCCTTTTCAGCGGAACGATCCTCGGTGCCGTCCTCTTTAGCGTCCGCTTTCTCTTCAGCCTGCTCCTTTGCTGCATGGCTCAGAAAAGTCTTCTCGATGAGTGCTGCTGCATCAACACTAGTGGCTCTACAGTACATGCCTCCTACCTTCCTCTGTTGAGTCTGCATTACCACCACTGCTTTCAGCTTGAACCCGTTGCTCACATTGACTCATTTGTACGAAAGCTTGCGCCCACGGAAGCCAGCTCGCTTCTGCCTCATCCAGTTGCCCTCTCGCCTACAGCACCAATGCCGTGAATCCTCTTCAGCCAAGCCAGTACAAGCCGAAGACAAACCACGCACGTGAGCTTCCACAATGGATCGCGCGATCGCCTCCTGTAGCGCCCACTCGGAGGTCTCTGCAGTTCCAGTGGCACTTTCTTCGTAGCCCACGACACCTTGCTTCTCGACCGCGTACTCGCTCATCCTCGAGCAGAAGGCGTCGAAGTCGTCGAAAGTGAGCAGCGTCTGGATGCAGAAGCGCTTCTCCGTGGACAGCGCGGACTCGCACTTGAGATTCTCCTGGATGGCCTCCACCAAGTCATCTCCAGAGCAGCCTAACTCACCCACCACACCTTCCAGCATGCGCTCCACGCGGTCCTTGAACGCCATGAACGAGTCGTATTGCTCCAGCGAGTACTCGGAAGCTTTTCCTTCCGAATTGGTGCTCGTCAGGAAGCGCTTGTAGTGAGACTCCAAGAAGTGCGTCACGGCATCTCGCCATACCCTTCCCTGCACGAATTCCGCCACGGCGTCCACCAGAAACCCCTTCTCGCCCATCGGTCACTGCAACTAACTTCAAGCTCATGTGTACTTAACAAAAGCGTATAGATAGTATCTATACGCTTTGGTATCTATTAGATACTATACCGGATCAGATGAATGAATCAGACGGAAATTGCAGCCAATCACGACTCGTTCACGAGTCACTCGACTATCGAGGCAGCCATCATGAAGAAGCTGCTGACTCGGCTGCATCCGTCTCCTCGCTCCAAGGAGTCCGAGCCCGACACTATCGAACCTGCTGCCAGTATCGCAACCGAGTTCGCCATGGAGTTCCTGTCCGAGTCTCAGAAGCGGGGCGTCGCGGGACTCTGCGCGTGTCTGCTTCCCGCCGTCACGGACGGCTCCACGGACCTCATTTGGTCCAAAACGTACTTAGCGCTGCTGGTGGAGCACTTCGCGGGGCTCTCAAGTACCCAAACCGAGGCTTATGTGCCCATTTTGACTTCAAGACGCCAGAAACTGACCCAAAAATCGCACGAACCTGCCTTCGCAACAGTCGAAGAGCTGGACCCATCCCCCTTTTTGGCGCTTGTGGTTCCTGATCGCGAGGTTGGCCGAGGCTTTCGACGCTGGACCAGAAGACTCAAGCACAAGACCAGAGGAACTCAAGACGCTCGAGACTCTCTGGAAGCGCCGGAGCTTTTAACCATGGAGGGATTCCGCCTGGAAGTTGTCAAACGGCTGCTCTGGTTCACCGTCAAAAGCGTGGGCTACGATGCTCGAGCTCGCACTCTATTGAGACGGCTGACACTGGCCATGCAACTGCAGTGGAGTGAAGTAACTCGAGAGGAAGTGGACATTGGCCAGACCCTTTTTGCGGAGGCTACGGCCATGCCGCTGGACAAGGTGGCGGCTAAACCGAAGCTCTGGGATTGGAAGAGAAACGCGGCAATTGGAGCTGCGGCGGTCACGGGTGGAGCTCTGCTGGCGGTGACGGGTGGGTTGGCCGCTCCGGCTATTGCGGCCAGCTTGACAGCTTTGGGAGGAGCCGGAGTGGCGATCGGAGCCGCGGTGGGGTCGGCGGCGGGCGTCACGGCCACGACGGTGTTGTTTGGTACAGCGGGAGCAGGTGTGATCGGCATGAAGGCCGACACGAGGACCAGAGGAGTGCACGACTTCAGCTTTGATCTCGTGTCGGCCGGAGACGGCATGAACGTCTACATCTGCGTGTCTGGGTGGCTGGATGATGACGACCCGCCCGGGAGCGGATTCCGTCGCGCGTGGGGGGATAGTCGGGAGTATCTGCGCGCGTTCTACAGACAGAGAAACCCGGAGAAAGTGGAGCAGGTGGACCAGGTCATGGACCGCTACAAAGGACGCGAGGACGAGTTCTTCGCCATCTTGCGCCGTACGTACAGTATCGAAGCGGGGTCTGCGGAGAACGACCCGCTAGGCATCGCTGATCTGTCCAAAATGGCAGTAGCGGATCAAGAGACGCGGTACAGTGACTTAACGAGCTTAAACAGCGACTCGAAGGCCATCTCCAGCAGCAATTCAGGCGCCAGCGTTGGCAGCGCCGTCCGGGAGCTGGGAACCAGGCACGAACCACTGCGCGCCTGGCGATGGAAGGATCGTTTCCCTCAAGGCGACCAGTACTGCCTCATGTGGGAGGAGGCTGGACTGCGGCGATTCGGGAAATCCATGCGCACGTTTGCCGCTGAGCAGGTTTCGTCCTACGCGACGACCGAGCTCGTCAAGTACACTGCGCTGGCCGCGTTGTTCGCTGCGGTGGCGATCCCTCGAGTCATTTTCCGCCTTGCCGACATCATCGACAATGCCTGGACCGTGACGATGAACGCGGCGGATACGTCTGGCAAGTTGCTGGCCGATGCGCTGCGCCAGCGTGAACAGGGTCTGCGTCCGGTGACGTTAGTTGGGTATGGCATGGGCGCGAGACTGATCTTCTCGTGCCTGAAAGAGCTGGCCAAGAGCGAGTCCATTGACAAGTCGTGCGGTATCGTCGAGAACGCAGTGTTGCTCGGATCGCCACTCCCCATGGCTCGCGAAGACTGGACGAACGCTCGCCGTGTGGTCTCTGGACGGCTGATCAACGGGTACTCGGACAAGGACTGGATGCTCGGCGTCATGTACCGCTACCAGGGCTGGGCTCTGAACTCCGCAGGCATCGCCCCCATTGAGATTGCTGGCGTGGAGAACGTGGATCTGTCGGAGATTATCGGCGGCCATCTCGAGTACAAGAGCAAGATTGGCGCCATCATGGATCTGCTGGAGCTCGAAGCGTAACGTCGAGATCCTGGATTGGAGTCGAGTTCGACTGGAGCTGTACGTCATATTTACATGGATACATGCTAATCTCTTGTGTGTTGTTGGTCTCTTGGTGGCTGTCATCGCTTGGCTTTTGTCTGCAGACTTTTCTGGGCGAAGTTCTGGATGTGACGGTGCAGCTCGTCCTGTTTCTTGTTGGCGTAGTTGATCTGCTTGATCAAAGCCGAGGCCTTCCGTCGGTAGAAGTGGATATGTTCCAGTGCTTCCACCGTCTGCTCGGCCTGGACACGACTGGACTTGAAGCGCGCCGAGAACTTGAGCCGTTTAGTCTTCGTCCTCGGCGTTGGACGACTCGATGGGAAGATGTTGTTGAAGGAGAAGAGGCGAGGCACGCACCGCCCTGGAAGGCTGGGTACGAGGCTGAAGCAGCCTGGTGTGTCGGGAACAGCCTCGGCTTCGATTGACATGGGGAAACTTGTACGACGACTTCCGGTAAAGCTGATGGCCTGACGAACGGGGAGTCCCTGGCGCTGGACGTTCGACGAGTAGTGACGCAGGATGCTCCCCTTGCGGTTAAAAAGACGGGTGACGTACGTCATGTGCGTGATGGCCAGGGCCAAGTCGTCATTCTCCACTGCGATGGCGCCGCGGATGAACTCAATGCGGCTTCGGAGCAAAATGATGTCGAGTTCACTGAGGTCGTTGACGCTAGGATGAGTGTTCAAGATCTTGCTGGACGTGTGCATGCAGTCTTCGGCGAACCCGAGCTCTTTGGCCTCCATGGCCCCCTCTGCGGCGAGGTAGTAAGCCTCGAGAGCGTCCTTCGGATTGTCCGACTGGGAGAGATGGTAGCCCAGCAAGGCGTACTGTTGGTACGGCATGGGGCGGATGGCCAACACCACCTTGGAGGGCTCTGGAACAGCCATCAAGTTGACTGAAGAAGACATGGAGCCGAGCGCAGCGAGCGAGGGAGGAGCCGAGACGTCTCTACTTGGCTTGGAGGCGGCGTTTCGGAGCCAGTCAGCGTACAGTCCATGGAGAAGCTTTCGCTGCGATGGCAGCATCGTCTCGTACACGACAAGCCGCATTTCTTCCGTGTTGAAGAAGTAGAGCTTGTTGTGCGGGTCGATCGTCAGCAACGCTTTCTCGCTCGGCACTAAGCTTTCACGCACTTGACGTAGGAGCGGAACGTCCGTCGTTGGCTTCGGAGCTTTGAGTCGAATCTCGTTCGCCTCGCCGCTAAGGCTCCCGTCGCTACCCGACACCGCCAAGAGCGTTAGAACTCCGTTGACCATCTTCTCTTCGCTCGGTTGGGGGTTGATGCTGAGGAGTTTGAGGGCGGTTTGAGCCAATGCGTCGAGGGAATCGACGATGGACATGACGCGAGCGCGGATATGCTGCGGGACCAGTGTGTCCATCTCATCCAGATCTCGGAGAATGACGATGTTGTTGTGCTCTGGCTCGATGGCGACGTACTTGGCATCCAGCATGAAGCTCAGTAACTTGATGAGCGAGCCTGGATTCCCTTCTGTCCGCTCGAACACAAAGTCCAGCACTTGTGTATCCATGATGGTAATGTGGTAGTGCTGACACAGGAAGAGACTCGTTTCCTGGTACGTGAAGCAGCTCATCTGACGGGTGTCAACGCTCGGGAGACTCATGACAAGCGCGAGCAGCATTGATCTCGCGCTTGCCGTGTGTTTCGAGATCCCTCGGACAGCAAGCAACAAGTACACGTTGGGTAGCTCTTCCAGTACTTGAAGCACGAGACTCAAGCTCCGGTTGTCCATCCATTGGGCATCGTCAAACACGAGCAGGATGGGCTTGGTAGCGCTCACCACGGCGATCATGGAGAAGAGAACTTGCCGAAAAGAGTGCCGAGTTTCTTCGCCCATTTCAGCAGACGGAGCTTCTGTGCTGGCATCGTACTTGTCATCGATAGGAAACCAGTTCCGCAGGGTCTTGAGCGTCTCTTTCGTGACATGCTGGTGCATCAGCAGATACTCAAGCACCGTAACCCGCTGGGAATTCGACCTAGTCGGGCCCGCCTGAACTAGTTTACCGCTGTCACTAGTATGCTCTGTGAAGCTGCTATCAGCGTCACTGTCATGATCATCTTTGACTTCATCGTGAGTCGGCAGTGTACTGGTACGTGATGGCCGTCCATGTTGGCTCAGTCGATGAGCTGTCAGACTACTGCTTCGGATCAAGTCAAGGCCTGGATCCACTGAGTTGCTGCGACTGAGCCCCGCAATATCGATGCTTGGTAACGAAGTTTTGCTTTGAGAAGCTTTTACCAGCACCGCTGCAATAGCCTTAGCGATTCCTCGCCATGCGTGGAAATCGACAGCGGTGTCCATGCTGTCGCCACTTCCTTTGAAGCATCGCAACGAGTGGCGCTGTACGACGTGATTCAACAGCATTGTCTTGCCAGTACCGCTGTCTCCACAGACGACTAAGGCTCGGTACGTGCTGCCTTCACTGTTGACAGACTTTGGAGCCGATCCAAACAGCGGAACTGCATCCAGGATGTCGTTGCAGCCGTACGGAGCTGGCCATGTTACCTCTGACAAACTCGCAGCAAATTCTTCGGATGCCTGCGTGAGTCGCTGAACAGGAAACACCTTGATCGGCTCGGTCTTCCCTTTCACGGTCATCTCCAGCGTGTCTCGAAAAGGCACCGAGTCTTTCGTCTCCTTGTGCGTCTTGTCGTCACAGTAAATTTCTCCAACAGGTGCAGCAGACATCAAGCGAGCAGCCAAGTTGATGGAATCGCCAACGACAGCATACTCTGCACGAGCGGAGCTGCCAACGGAGCCGCAAAAGACAGACCCTGTTGTTACCCTGCACACAAAACCGTAAACAAATTTAGGTTTTTTTGTATACTCGAAAATTTGCACGGATGATGGAACTTGAACTTACCCGATGGAAGCCTCCACCCCACTTTCCAGAACGTAAGACGCAAATTTGACGCCTCGAAAAGCTACAAATGAATATGCGAATAGTTAGAAAAACGAGTGTGCAAGAAGGTCTAAGCAAACCAATTACCATTATTCTCGTGGAAAAACGGCGGGAGGCCGATCGCAACGATGGCGATGGCTCCTTTGTCATCGATCACAAACTGACGCAGCATTCCCTGTGCCTTGTACGCACATTCTTGAATAGTGCACAAGTTCTGATGAATGGTCTGCAGCTGCTTCTGCGCGTCTTTGATCTCCACAACCCCCTCGAGCTTGACAAACGCGACAGTGACATTCAGTCGACAAGGAGTGAGCGCCAAGCCCTTCTGCAAGTGCGATACAATAGCCCCCGGCACGTAACATCGAAGAAACCCGATCAAATCAGCGCTCGCTTCCAGTGGCGGGACGACGGTGCTAGGTCGATGCAGTACAAACACAGGCGAAGCACTCGGAACTTCTTGCACGAGAAAATGCCCACTAGAATGACAGAACACGTCCAGCTCGGGCAGCGTCCCAAATCGCGCGTCCAAGGCTTCGTACGCTTCCGGCGAGAGCGCTAACTCCCCTTTCTTGGCGCATTCCTCGGCCAAACTCATCTGCCGATTCGCATCGCCACTAAGGTAAAACTCCCACCGGTTTAGCACTCCGCCAACATGATTGCCTGTCATTCTGCTCACACCGATGCCCACGTGCATCCCGAGCAGCTTTAGATGCGACTGATCGTTCTCATTCCCATCGCTCGTCGTTACTGCCGCCTCCAGCGCCTGCAGAGCCTCCAGTGCACAACAAACTGCTCGATAGACAAGGTCGCCTGCCGCTGTGAATTTGCCTCGTGAAGCTTCAGTTTCCCACATGACAATGAGCGCGTCGCCTGCAAACTTGATGATATCGCCTCCGTGCTTTAGGATCACGTCAATTACCGGTTCCAAGCTCTTGTTTAGCGTCGTTGTCAGCGTCTCCACTGCAATCCCTTGCGTCGATACTGACGTTTTGGGGCCATGCATGAAGCTCATAGTAGTCGAAGAAGAGATCGACACACTACTCTGTCGACGCTGCCGCATCATGTCGCTGGGACTCTGGCTTTCTTCATCGTCCGCATCATTTACTGAGGAATCGCGTCTTCCTGACACTTCACGGGAAGTTGCAGCAACGAGACTCCCCGTGGTTGGACCCCCGAAGGCCGGGAGAGATGGCAGTGTAGGCTGAGACATACGCGACTTTGTCCTCGATTCATTGTGCAGCATCGTTCCGCTGCCGCTACGAGAGCCGCTCGACAGAGGAGGTCTGCCTATCATTGGGGATAGTGCCGTTGCGGACGGAGAAGTGGTCGAAAAGGAACTTGACGATGACGCAGCTGTAGCAGCACCGTTACTGCTGGCTTCTCGGCTTTGTCTCCGTTCGTCCTCGCTGAGTCTGCTGCCAAGAGAAGAAAACCCAGAGATGTCGAAAAGTGCCACCGTTGCGAGGAACGAAGAGCTCTCGGGGCCTCGAGGCCGCTCGGGCTTGTTCAGGAAGCGAGACACAACGATCTTGGGCACGTGTCGCAGCAGCACATTGAGCTCGCTGACGGTGGACGTGGACGTGGTGAGCATGCCTGAGTGGCTCGCGTCAATAGCCGAATGTTCTTGAACTTAATCAACGAGGCTGTCAGGCCTCTTGCCGATGATAGAGGTCAAGCTAAAATTACGAGCAAAGGAGCGTTGAGGTCAACTTTGGGTCCGCTTTGAGCACCAGAAACGCCGCGAAGATTGATCGTGGGAACCTTGTTGTTCTCGGTAAGTGCTGTTTGTCACCTTTTGTCATTCCACTTCAACCTAAATTATGGCTACACTCTGGTTACACAAGGTTACATCCAGTCTTTCGCTTATCATACTGTATCATGCCTCTGGTCGTGGTGTGTGGCATCCCCGCAGCCGGCAAGACGACGGTGATCTCTGCTTTAGAGGTCCACCTACGCAGTCAATTACCGGACGAAGCGGTCGTGTGCATCTCGCTGTCAAATGTTAATGTTGACAAGACGCAGGGTTACGTTGGTAAGTTCGAAATGGGTGGAGGAGACAATGCTCGCTCTTGGTCTAACGGACGGTTGCTGGTTTTCCAGACAGTAAAGCGGAGAAGAACACTCGCAGCGCCTTGAAAGCGGCAGTGGAAAAGGTGGTGAACACGAAGACCATCGCGCTGCTGGATGCCCTGAACTACACCAAGGGAGAACGATACGAACTCTTCTGCAAAGCAAAGGCGGAGAGCACCACGTACTGTGTGGTACGCAGCAATTACTCCTAGTGAAGCTCGAGAGCTTGGGTGTTGATGCACGTTTTGTGTTTGCTAGGTGTACGTGGACACCCCGGTGGAGGTTGCTTTGGAGCGGAATGCGGAGCGAGAGGAGCAGCTCGACGAGAAGCTACTGCAGGAGCTGGCAGCTCGATTTGAGGTTCCTCTAGAGAAGAACCGATGGGACAGTCCGCTGTTCCGCTTAACTCCTGACGACTTCGATGCGGACGGTACGGGGCTGCCGCTGGATGTTATCACCGATGCTATTCGCTTCGGCAAGACCGTCAAGGCGGGGCTTGCAACCAAAGGTGCACTTGCTGCGGAGACGAGCTTCCTTCAGGCTCTGGATGAGGTCACCAGCGCTGTTGTGGATGCGTTGCTGGCCCATCAAAGGGACGCTGGAGTGGCCGATGGACTGCGAGTGCCTCCACACACTGTCAACCACGAGCTGCAACTCACTCGTCCGCTCTCAACAGCAGAGGCTCGACGCCACCGTCGACAGTATATCAAGATCACTCGGCTGCGGCCTTGTGCTGTGGCTGCCATCGGAGATCTCTTCGTCGAGTACTTCAACCAGCAGGCGTAAACTGGCATCAAGCGTTAGAATCACACGAAGATAGGCATGCACTTGGGTATTTGTTCTACTGAGCTCGTTCAGTCTTGCTCTACTCGCTCCTCCTCTCTAGTTCCGTGTAGTCATTGTGCTCAACCAGTCGAGCGAGTCGCGCCAATTCACACGACAGCGTCCCCATGAACAGCAGCTGACACACGATCGCAAACGCCTCGAAGAAGGCCTCCTGAACAGCAGTAAAGCCCAACGGATTCGGCCAAACGCCGTTCGCACACAGGAAGAAGAGCGCAACTAAAAAAAAAATACCAATCAGTTCCAAAATTCTCCTCCAAAACCTCAAAGATGAAAATAACGAAAAACTTACACAAGAACGTGGACGCCAGGCCAGTATTCAACAGCAATTTCCCGAGTGTGTAGGCTGTGAAGAAGTCCAGCCGCCTCCACCGACGCAGCGACAGCCAGAACGAGCGTCGCCTTAAGACCGTGAAAAGCCCAGCAGAACTCGTAACCCTCCCATCTGCACCTGTAACCTCGTCCGCGTGCAAGACCGTCTCCCTGGCCTTGTGCATTGAGATCATCATGAGCCAGGCCGAGATGAAGAAGGTAATGGTAAAGTTGATGTGTGCGTCGTGGTGTGTACGCATGTCCATGACTGCGAGCCCGAAGAGCGAGACGGACGTAGCTGCGCCGAGCACAAGACACGCGTAACCTGTCAGCACTTGGGGTACTTTGTTCTCGCTGCTCGTCTTGTCTTCTTGAAGAAGCTTGGCCATGCGAAGCCTGAGGTACCAGAAGAAGAGCGAGCAGGTGACGAAAATGAAGATGGCGGTGAGGCACATACCCCCCGTGAAGACGTAACCCTCGGGCCGGAACGTGGCGGCCCATGACAGCGTCGGGTAGTTGACGGAGCAATCGAAGTGCGTGTTGCACGCCAGCAGCTCCGTGCCCAGCATGGTACTGAGTCCCGTGAAGGGTATGAGCCACGCGATGAAGCCCACGTTGTCGGCGCGAGCCATGTTCCCTATAGCCTCGAGCAGCAGGTCTAACGACTGGGGGTTACGGTTGGGGTACACAGTCTCAGCTGGTCGGAAGTCTGCGTCGGAATCGTCGGAAGAAGAAGAGGAGTCGCCGGAGCTGGAGGATCCGTCGGAAGATGAGGCGGAGTCTGGGGCGGAGTCGGCGTCGTCCTCTTGGACGCTTGAGGTGCTTGAAGAGGAGGCGGCGTCCGAGTCGGAGGAGCTGTCATCCAGCTCTTCACTGTACGTCGGCAGTGGATCGATTTGGACGGGGAGCACGGCGGCCATAGCCGAGGCAAGCGCACTTCAAGCTGGATGGCAATACTGAACTACCAGACTTCCACGGCAGTGAGCAGTTATATAGATATAACCTTTTAAATAACGTCAGCCCACCCACGTTATTTATTCAGCGCTGCAGCTTCATCCGACACGGTTGCCCGCTCTCGACCGCGAAACGTCGTCTTGCTTCATGATCGTGCCTACGCGGTTCGGGCTCAAGTATGCGCCTGTGCCGACGCTAGCGCTCGAGTACGAGGACGATCTCCATGGCGTCGTGGATGCAACCGGTGAGAGTGTCAGCTCCCTCTACGTGTATCGAGACGGCAGCAATGGAGTTTCACCTGCCCGAAAACTACACGTGGTGGAACTGCCACTGCTCACACGGACGTCCGAGACGCATCACATCACGAAGCAATTGCAGCAGGACAACGGCCGCTTCCTGGCTCCCGCAGTTGTGAGTGAGACGCAGCTCAAGCGGCTGCTGGATCGATTGGTGCAGAATCTGCCGGATACTCCAATGGAGACCAACACAGTTGAGCAGCAAGAATCCTCGCTGACTGCAGCGCCAGAGAGCGAGCTGGACGAGTCTGCGATGGAAGAGTCGGTGGCTGTGACTGAGGTGAAGCCCAATAGTGGAGCCTTCGAAGAGAGGGATGAAGATGATGGCGGTAATGAAGCAGATAAGGATACGTCGAAGAGGGAGGAAAGTGCCCATGAAGAAAGTCCTCGAGTCGCTACTTTCTCTGAAAAGGAAGAGGAGGAGGAAGAAGCTCAAGAAGATACACGGAAGACGAAGGCGCTGCGAAGCGAATCGGATGTGAGCGAGGAGGACGTGCAGTCCGAGGAGCTCGAGTACTTTTCCGAGGATGGCAGTGACGAGGATTCCTTTTAGCGCGAAGCCTTCCAGATACTGACAAGACTACGACGCTTCTCGTTGCAGCTGCTCGAATAGCGACTTGATTTGCCGCAGGTTCTCCTTCTTCGATTGCCGCTCGCGGTCGATCTGCTCCAACGAGAGACGAGTGGGTTACCAAGGACCTCCACACACCGCAAAGCAGCACGTCCACCTCTTACCTGGGCGAGCAAGATCCGCATATCGCGATCGTTTTGCGCAGCCTTCCGTCGCTCCTGGTCCAGAGCCGCTCGACACTTTGCATTCTGCGCAGCGATGCCCTCCATTTCGGTCGCCAGAACTTGATACTTGTGCATCATTTCGCCTCGCTCTGCTTCCCACCCGTGAAGTTGGTGCGCCCGCTCCTCTTCGGCGCTCGCGCGGACGCGCTCCGCTTCCTCCCGCTGTTGTTCCAGATGCTTGTGCATGCGCTTCTTGAACAGCTCGTCCTGCTTCTCAAGTACCGTCCGCATCCGCTGCATTTCCTGATCGAGAAACTCCAGCGCCGACCCTTTCTGCTCCAGCTGCGCCCCAAGCGACTGGAGCTCGTCGTCTTTCTGACGCGCCTCTTTCTCCAACGCAGCAAGCTTCGCACTCAGCGTCTCGTTCTTCACTTCCTCCTCGGCCGCCTTCTGGATACTCTCGTCCAGCGCGGCCTCCAGGTCTTCGATCTGAGCCTGCAAGTCCGCCATTTCCTCGTGAAATTGTGCTTCAGCTTGTCGACTTTGGCTGCCCAACTCGTTGATCTGACGCTGCTGATCAGCGAGCATGACGTCCTTCACTTTGAGAGCAGCTCGAAGATCGTCCTCCAGCTTCTTCCACGCTTCTCGCTGCTCCTCCCGCTCACGAATCTCCTCACGTAGCCGCTCGCATTCGAGTTTCCTTTCGTCAAGCTCTGCATTACTTGCAGCCACTTGTGCATACCGTTCCTGCTCGGCCATTAACCGCTGTTCGAGCTCTTTCCGCCTCGCTCTTTCCGCACGGATCTCCGCCTTGAAAGTATCAGCACGCTTGGCATCCTCGACGAAAAGCTGCTTCTTGTCATCTGCCAGAATGGCCTGCAGCTTGTCCGCCTCCGCCTTGGCAGCAGCTTCACGTTGCAGACTCACTTGATAGGCTTCTCTGACGCGCTTGATCTCCTTCCAACGTTCCTGCGTCTTGCGCTGTAGCAGCTGGAACTTGTGCAGCGATTGATGGTGCTCCTTTCGGAACTCCATTTCCACTTGAATGATGGACGCTTGTAGCTGCCTTTCGTACAGATCTTGCTGCTGTTGTTGCAGCTTGTCTTGGCGCTCACTGTCTTTCACATGTTGCAGCCGAAGCGTTTCAATGTCCTCTTGACGAGCGGCCAAGCTCTTCTTCAACTGCTGGATCACTTCATCTTTCTCGATGCATTTGTTGTACACGGTTTCAACGTTTGCCTTTAGCTCAGCGACTTGCTTTTCCAGCTGCGCGTTCCGCTTCTCAGCTTCTTCCATGCGGTCTTGGTGATACTTGACTTGATCCGAGAGCTTCGTAGTCGTCGCTTCGTGCGTCTTCCGTGCAAGCTCGAGTTCTCCTGCAATGCCATCGGCTTTGCCCTCGCTCTTCTCTAGCGAAATGGATTTCTGCTGCAACAGTTGGTCAGCTTCACGAAGTTTCCGCTCCATAGCGGCGTAGCCTGCCTCCAGCGCTGCAGACTTTGTTTCAAGCTCAAGTTTCTCGGCGGTGAGCTGCTCCACTTCCTGTTGATGAGATGCCTTTAGCGTGACAATGGCCGCTTCCCGTTCCGATTGCTGGTCGCTTTGGCACTGCTGAAGAGCGCTCGCAGACTCGTCCGATGACGCAATAGCGGCTGCTTGCTCCTTTTCCTTTTGGAGAAGATGGCTTGACAGTTCCAGCACGGTCGCTTCCGCTTTGATCGCTCGAGCCTCGGAATCCTTCAGCTTCTCTTGGAGATCAGAGATCTGCGACTTCAGTGTGTTTTCCGTGGCAAAAGACTCCTTCTCCTGTGTGAGGAACGCCTTCTCCTTCTCCAGGAATGCAGTCTCTTTCTGTGCGACGGCCTGCTCTCGCTGTAAAATATCCTTCTCGAAATCCACGTCAGTATTTGTCTCGCTGTCCTTTAAAACAAGCCGTTGTTGTGTTGGCTGGTGCTCCATTTCTTCCGGGTCACGAGGAGTAGCTGGAAGAGCTGGTGGGTTTGTTCCAGGGGGAGTAAACTCGGAGGAGGTCTCGAGTTTATCACGCGAGGCATGATTCTGCTTGTGATCCGTGGGTTCTTCCCGATCGATCTCAGTTCGGATTTGAGGCGGTGGAGCTCGGTATCGAGCACTGTCGGGCTGGTCACTTGGGTGTTGACTGCGGTGTGGATCACCCCGCTCCAGAAGTTGAGTGGTTGATGGTCGTAGGCTCGGTTCACGTGGGCTTCTACTGGGCTGCCGGTCGTTTCGCTTACTCTCCACAATTTTGCGCATGAGCGAGCGATACTTTGGCATGTGTAGACTTCCCATCTCTTTCAAGAACTCCACTTCTTCTTCGTCCAGCAATTCTAGCCTGGGCAGCATCTACCGCGCGGACTGGTTAGACACGGACCCATCCAGCCCACACTACGTTATTCTACCCTCACACCTTGATAATGGCGTGATGGTAGTCGTTGAGATCGCAGACAGGGTTCGCTTGGTCGCCATTCGCCGCTTGAAGACGAAGATGCGCGAGTTTCTAGGGCCAAGGCGAACTCATTAGTCAGCACTTGGCCAGCTACGCAGCATCCAACAGCACACCCACATCACCTTAAGACGCTGCAGCGACACCAGGTCGTCGAATTCGGCAATCTCGTTCCCACGAAGGTCCAAGTACCGCAGTTTGGGGAATTTGACAGGCCGCGTCACCCCTTCCAAGCCTTGCAGACTGTAAGGCATCAACCTCGTCAATACACAGCCAAATCTCAGCCTCCAGCCACAGCCACCAACTAGTTGTGGGCCATCGAGAGCTCCTCCAGTCGCGGCAGTTGCGGGAACCCGAGCGTCGAAGAAAGACTGACCATACACATCACGATCTCCACGTCAGCACCTTCTCTCTTGCCAGCACCTCACTGCATCAAGACACCTATTTGCCGATAGATCCAGCACCCGGAGCTGCACGAGCGGCTGCAGCGCGTGGGACGAGATCTCCTCGATGCAGTTGCTGGACAGACAGAGCTCCACCAATCTACGGACACTCGTTAGCCTCCGCTTGAGTCTATTCGATTGCCTGCAACGTTAACTACCCGTTGAAGGCCTCAAGGCCATCCATGGACTGGATCGAGTTCCCGTGCAGGTTCATCTGCTCCACCAGCTCATCGCGCTCGTCGTCCTCGCCCTGGAGGAGGCAATACAGTCAGTTTATTCAACAGATTAAGGTATAGCAAGCAGAGTGCCGCGCGCACGAGGTCGTCGATGAACTCGAGCCCGGCGTTGACGTGGCTGACGATGGCCGGGGCCAGTTCCAGCTCATCAGGGGCAGGTGGCGGCGGCGGCGCTGCCATGCCCGGATTTGAATCGGATGCGGTTAAATACGAATATTTGAAAATGCTGTTTGAAAATGCTGATCCCCGGTCAGCCGATCTATGGGGCAACCGCAGACAGAAGCAAGCGTGGATACCGGCCTAGAGGACGTGCGCCGACGGACCGACGGGTCAACATGATGCTCCCGACCAAGGCCGCGGCAGTAACACCGGTGGTGAACGTCATCGCCCATGTCTTGGCACGACCACCCAGCTTTGACAGCGCAAAAGCCACTCAAAGTGGCTCGTCCGAGAGGAGACCAGCCTGCATGGTGATCTCCACTTCTCGGGCCCAGAAGTGAAGGTTCTCTCCTTCCTTCCCTTCGTAGGGCGTCACGTTCAGCCTCAACGGCTTCGGCTGTGACGGCCTTGGCGTAGCCACGGCAGCTTGCATGCTTCCGCGAACGTGAGCGATCAGCCCGCGTTCGTACGCGTCGAACGCATTGATGCGTTCGACCTGGTCTGTCGGCGACGACGTCGCCAGATCCCGGGGTGCATCCATTCCAAAGATGCCACCCATTTTCCGAACCGACCCCCATTGGAGGTCGTTCAAGTGAGCAAACTCACTTCGATCGATCTTGGCTCAACCTTTGAGACCACAGAGGATTCAGGTAGTTCAATCTACCCGCGTAGGCGTGGATTGACTACAAGTGCTACCAGGTGTGACAGGGCACACAGCACCTTGTACAGAGGAAGTGCTGGAAGTATGCAACACTTCCTGTGAACTGTCGTTCACTAGTCCCTGGTCTCAGGGGACGGTAGATAGTAGGTTTAAGACTGAATATATACTGGGATAGGAAAGCAACGCAGTGCTGATAGCCCAGCCACCACAGGATTATATGTGTCTGTCCGTCTGCGAACTGGTATTTACCGGTTGCGGGCTCGCGAGCTAGTATTTACCGGTTGTGGACTTTCGCCCTATCCCAGCCTCGCGAAGCCCAAGTTATAGGAGGGAAGGCTTAGTTTGGCCTGCAATACAAACTAAAGGTCTCCTATAGTGAAGCCTAGTCAACTGACCAATGGTTGGCTCAGAGGATAACGGGTAGCTTGTATTGTGCCTTTCACGGATTCTGCGCTCGTTATTCTGGCGTAATTACTTCTCGCTCAGACAGCTAAAACCGGGAGAATTATTATAATTCTACCTTAAATCTGGCAAGACGCTTTAAATAAATCAGAGCCCAAATGGGTGGTACACAACACAAAGTCGAAGCCCCAGGAACGTGAAGCGCGCGAGCACGTACGATCACCAGGCAAGAAACGTTTACGAAGCCATGATTGTACTAATACTCTGTGTGCCTCTCTCTATGCCTTTTGTGTTGCTCGTGTCTACAGTGGTGCCTTTGGTAATCTCGTCTGCT
>KV737898.1:0-14187 GCA_000500225.2 Phytophthora pinifolia | reverse complement strand
TGATGTCCCGACGTGCCGTCGGCCATGCCATTACCGGCATGCAGCGATGACTCATCGCTCAGTGGGTTACGTGCCACTCACTCCACGTTCAGTCCGTGAGCCTTGCTCAGGACTCTTGTCCTTGACACCATCGGTGTCCACTACCTCGGACACGCCGATGTCCAGCACATTGACCGACTCGGTCCAGTGCCCGCGCCAATAGCGCTTCTGTTTCGTAGCAGAGGAGGGTTGATGACTCGCCAAAGCTCCGCTAGGAGGAGAGCGCGTTGCGCCTAAGGTCTTCGACCTCCAATCAATCCATGGCTCGTGGCGTTCAAGCTACGCCATGCCCAGAATGAGGTCATACCTCCCGTCCAGGTCCAGGACCAAACAGCGTTCCACGCTATTGAAGTCCAGAAACTTCACGCCCAAGTCCATGGACCTTGGGCACCGTGACACGGGTCCCCGTCGCGAGACATACGGTGACGATGTCACCCTGCGCGACTTCAGCGCCTCAGCATACAGCTGACTTCCTTCCATCGTGGAGCGTCGAGCGTAATTGCCCGACGCCCCGGAATCGATAAGGATCTTCCATGGCTTCTCAAAGCCCTTCACGGTCGCGCTTCTAAGCCAGCGAGCGGCTCGGGGCGGGAAAACGCCAAGACCCAGTAGGTGCGGGGCGACTTGCTGGGGAAGAACTGAGTTCTGTTGAGCCTCAGGGAGGAGGTCGACAGGGCTTAGCCCCGAAGAGCACCGTGCTCTCTAACAACACGGAACGTGTATGCGAGCCGGGCTTGCTGGTTGTTGAGCTTCGCGGAAGCTTGACGCCCTCGGCGTAGCGGGCATCCCGCCTTCAGGTGACTCGTGTCACCGCAGACAAAGCATCGACGGATACCTCGGCGCTGCTCCGCAGCCTGAATCTCAGCTTCTTCATCTTCAGCATAGCTGAGGTGCGTCGGGACAGCGCCATTGGACGCGTCCGAGGCTCCGTAAGAGCTGGCTTGGGGAGTCGTCCAACCAAGTCGGGCTGACTTGAAGTTGAACTCGGCGTTCAACGCCACGCTCACAGCCTCCTCAAAAGAGGTAGGATGAACTCGGAAGACTTTCGTCCTGGCCACGCCAGTGCGAACTTCTTCCATGAAGATGGTCACAGTGACCGCCTCTGGAAGAGGGTCCGCGGCCATACCTGCGATAAGAGTTCTCAACTCCTGGACAGAGCCCAATAACCCCTTCTTTCCCTGTCGGGTGGCAAGAAATCGTGAGCGCATGCGGTATGCCTGATTAGGCGGGGAGAAGACTTGCATAAGCTTTCGTTTAAGTCTGCCCATGTCGGGAAGGCCTCGTTCACCGACGTGCCGCACGTGAGTGCCCACTCCTTAGCTCGCCTGGCGAGCTTGGAGATCGCAAAGCTCACGCTTTGCTGCTCCGTCTTGAGCATGGCCGAACCCATGGCCATCTCAACTTCTCTGACCCAGAGCAGGAGGTTCTCTCCCTCTTTACCTTCAAAGGACTTGACACTCAGCATGAGTGGCTTCGGTCGGTCCGACCTCTCCCCATGCGGACTACGCGTCGCGGACGCGATCGATTTCCCATTCTTCTTTGAAGGTGCTCCAACAGAGCATTCTCATAATTAGAGAACGCCTCCAGACGCGAGTTGATCGCGTCGGGGCCTTGCGCAGCGAGGTGCTGCACGCCCACGGGGCCCAGCAGGGACGACATGAGCTTATTAAGCCCGTCCTGTTGACTCTGAGTCAAGTTACCAAATTGGTCCATCCTTACAGAGGATTCAGTCGTTCCGACTCAGGTGTAGGATTGACTACAAGTGCTACCAAGTGCAGCGAGGCTGCAGTAGCTCTTTGCTTAAAGGAAGCTTAGTTAAGGTCTACGATACAAACGGCTCAAGCATTATTAATTTCATGGTAGTCGCCCCTGATCTTCTGGTCGTCATGATCGACAAGGTCGAAAAAGCATACCGCGCGCTATCTATCTGAAGAAATTGACAAATTCATTGAAGAAGTGGAGCACAAGACCACAACACAAGTGGTTGGAGTTGTCACTGATAATTCAAAGAACATGAGAAGTGCGACGAGTCAAGTCCAGAGTAGGCGGCCAAATGTGATCAGTGGTGGATGCGCGGCCCATGTTTTGAATTTACTAATGCAAGGTTTACTGACATCAAGGCAGTTTTATCAAGAGCCGTGGCCCTCACTCGCTACATACGGGGTCATCTAGCACTTTATGACGAGTTCAAGCAGCTGCAACAAGATGTACGAGACGCGGGTTCCATGGCCAGAAATCTGCCGGTCCCAACTCGGTGGTATTCGATTCATGCTTGCGCAATGTGCTGAATAGCCGCGAGAGTTCTTCTTGGACTCTGAATATGAGCCGTTCATGGAACGATATCGTGGCACAGCGTCAAACCTGAAGAAACTTCTCTACATGAAAGGGTTGATTCGCGATGATGTATTCTGGAACAGCCTTCGAACTATAGTTCGACTATTTGATAGGCCCTGGGCGCTCTGGAGGCTGACACTGGGTTTGTAGCTGGTATATCGATGGTTTAGGTGGCTGCGGTATCACACCGTCTACGGTGTGACGTCCCCGGAGCCGGAGCCTGAATTATCCTAGTCGGATAACGAATCGGACGAGAGCGAGTCGGAGGAGTGCGATCCTGGACAGCACCCAGCTCGAACTGGTATTGAGGCTCTCAGTGACGCAGCTGCAGTTGTGACCCCAGCTACACCTGCGGAGAACGAAGTACCAGTGGGTGAGGCCTCCGAAGCTGATGGTGCATACACAAATCTCACCGCTGTTCGTCTCGATCATCTTCAAGACCTTTTTCGCGAGAAGATTCAGAAACGGTGGAGATACGTGCACACAAACGCAATGTCAGTAGCGTTAGTAAGCGAGCTGTAGGTCGCTCAGCTAGTCGTATTGCTCGTTCGTCAGCGCAGCTGCTGCACTCAGCGTCGGTCCTGGCCCTGATCACGGGTCGGTGTCCGATGGCTACAACCGCCTGCTGTCACTACCCTAGCTAGCTAAAATGAACAAATGCAGACTACCGGCGACTGCGTTCCTGGTGTTGTGCAGGGCGTAGCTTATCGCTGTTGCGATTGCCTTGTTCCAGAGTTCTAATCCCAAGCCTTGGAGCGAGTGGCCTGGGGCTGGTTACCACCTTCTCGCGTGGCTCGTGCTCACTCCGTAGGGCTTCAATACCGCGGCTTCACGGGGATGCAACTACCCGTATATCCTCACGCTCTGGGGGCGCTTCGGCTGCTGCTGACGGTTGCTCTTGTGACTTCTCGTGTTAGTGGGCGCTTAAGTGCTACGGCGCCAAACCAACTCTGGGCTAAATCTGCTCGGTCTTCCCTTGCCGGGAGCCGTTGAGGCGACTGCTCGCGCGTGCTCGCAGCCGCACGTCCTACTGCTACGTCGTCTCACCTCATCCTGCGCTGGCCACTGCTCATGCCAGCCGTGTCGGCCCTCCTGCTGGTATCTTGTTCTCGCTGGATATTCAAGCGTCGCTTGCGATCTTGTGCTGACGACACGCCGCTCGTCATCGCCATTTGCTTGTGTCCTCGCTCACCCTTGACATCGAGGTAAGATCCAAGAGTACTTCGTCACTCTTACTCTTTTCCCCAGCCCCGAATCGTCCTCGATGCGGCTGCTGCTGTTGACCTGTCGTCTCTCCGCTCGTTGTAGTCGCCTTCCGCTTGCTTGCTCACGTCCGTGTTGTCCTCGCCTCCGCTCGCTTTCTCGTCGTTGCTTCCCGCCATTCTCTTCGTCGCTTGTTGCTACTCGATACTCGGGTCACTGCTGCGCTGCATTGCCATCTACAGCTCGGTTCGTTCGTCGGCACGGTTACCTTCGCCTTCGCTGCTCTCGTCTCCGTCGTCGGCAGAATCAACTCGCATGCGTCCGCTGCACCATAGCTCTTCGTGGTCTGCTTGATTAATCCAGAATTTCTCGGGGATGGACCGGTCAGATCGATCAGCTATACGTTCCACCTTGAGTAGCGGCCTGTTCTGGTGCGGTATCGTCGCCGCCGACACTCTTTTAATGTCTCGTCCGGTCGTAGCAACGCGAGTCGCGGTCGGGGCTGTCTGCACCGCGTCGTCCTTGCCCGGCGACAACGTAAACTCGTGGTTCTTCATCCTCTTCACGGGCCGGCTGCTCTTGCTGCTGTCGTCCTCGTTGGTCGTCGCCTCCTCGTGCAATCCCTCAGCTCCGGCACCTTCGGGTTGTTGTTCCGTGCGTGCACCAATGTCTTCATCGACACCTCCGGCAGGCTCGCCGCCCGCCCCAAGTAGCGTTGTCTCCCCGCTGCTTGCACTGGCCACAATGCTTGGCAGGGCAGCGTCATCGGCTTCCGTTCCCCGCTCGCTGGGTTCTCGTGGGGATTCGTCGCCGCCAGGGTATGGGGCTCTTCGTGCTCGCGCTCTTGTCCGGATCGCAATAGCGTCTGCTCCACCCGCTGGTGCGATGACTCGCCTTCTCTTGCGCCGCTGCCTTTGGAGCACTCTTCCCTAGCCTCGCTAGTGGCATTGTCGCCTCTTCCTGGTTGCTCGTCGGGTGCTGCTCGCTTCCTCTGGCCGTCGCCCTGCTGCTCGTCTTTTGTAGCGGGAACTTGAGCTGTAGCTGCTTCGAGTGGTTGCTCGTCTGCTGTGTCTCGGACTCGGTCATTTTCGTGCGCGGCATTCTGCTCGCTACGATTGCCTGCTGCTGGTTCTGCGTCGTGCTCCTCTGTTTGCGTTGTGTCCCTTTCAGCTGCTGGCGCTGCGGTTGCATCCGCGGCGTGCGCGGTCAGATCTGGACTATTCTCGGCTGGGGCTGTCTCCTCTATTTCTGCCGCGTCTTCGTCGTCTACTTCAGATCGATACCTGCCGCTGCAACGGCTTCCTCCTTCAAGTCGTACGCGATGTCCCTCGCCATCGCTTCCAACAAGTGCGTCGGGTAGTAATACGAGAGCAGGAATGAGCGATGGGTCATTCCGACTCCAGCATCCTCACCAGGTAATTGTCGTATCCAGCCGCCTCGACGATCTGTGCGGGCTCGCGCCATCGGTGTCCAAACTTGGTGATGCCCGGGCCTCGCGCGGGTCGATACACCCACACTAACTGACTCACTCGAAATTTTCTTCTGCCGCGCACTTTCCTCTGGTTGTATTGTAGTAAATGGCCTGCCTGGCCTGCTCCTTCTGCAGGGCCAGCGCAGTCAGCTCACGTGCCTTCTTCAGGTCCTCGATCAGCACTTCATGATACCCGTTCAACCTTCGTCTCGGGTGCACCAATCTGCTGCTTCTGCGCAACAACTCGGCCGGCGTTCGCAACTTCCTTCCCATCATCAACTCATTAGGCTGAAATCCGTGTGTTGCGTGTCGTGCGGAATTGTACGCGTAGAGCGCGCTCGGAACGAAGTCGTCTCAGTCGTCCTGCCCTTCGTCCACGTAGAGGCTCACGATGTCCTTCCACATTCTGTGGAACCGCTCAACCAGTCCCAGCAAGTTCGGTCAGTAAGGCACCGGCGTCGACCGCTTAGTCTGCATCAGCTGCACGTTGCTTGGCTGCCAAATTCCATCGCGCCATCCATCATGATCTCCCTCATCGGTCCGAAGACCAGCACCACAAGGTCCATCAGGAATCGCGCCCGTATGCTCGGTGACCGCCTCGGCCACGGCATAGCGTGTTGAGTACTCTACCACAGCAATCACATACCGCTTCCCTTTCGCAGTTATCGGCAGAGTCCCAGCCACGTCAATAGCCCAGCGATCTCCAACGTATCCCGTTCATTCGCTGCAGCGGTGGGACCACCGCCTGGGGATCGATCCACAGTCCTGGCATACAGAGAGCCACTGATTCACCGTCGTCGTCATGTGTGGCCATCAGTAGAGCCGTCGTAGCCGCTCATTCGTCTGCGGTCCGCGCAAGTGTCCGGCCCAGATGATGTCGTGGGCCTCCTTGAAGGTCAGGGGCCAGTACACAGTATTCTGGTCTGTCCTGGGGTCACTTCAGGATGCACTAGTCCGTCGTGTAACGGGGCATCCATCAGAGCGCTACATGGTGTGGTACACACCACCATATTAAGTACGATTCGAACTTAGCCGACGACTTGGCTTGAGAGCCAACCATTGAGAAACAGGTTACTTCGAAGGTGACATTAATTAGGCAGTTTACAGTAAGTAGATATTTATGAGCAAGGTAATAAAGATTCAGTTTAACTCTAACCTGGAAGCTCGCAAGTCCTTTAGTACTCGGTACTGCAGGACATAGACCTCGAACAAGATCAACAGAGACGCTAGGCGTCTGTTGCGGTTGGCGCGTTATCGCTTCCTCAAGGGCAAGGTACGTGTACACCTGTTAGCACTTGTAGTCAATCCCGCGACCGGCGCGGTTGTCTACCATCAAGGTCTCTCTGAGTATGGACGACTCAGGGAGCATGCCGTCTCGGCAAGACTTCCCTCACCTCTCTGACGCCCACTGGGCAACACTGGAGAAGATGGTAAGCCTTCTTGGCGAGACAGCATTCGCTGGATTCCCCTCTCGCGGCAAAGGGCTCGCGCTTCGACAAGTATGAGTCGTCGCTGCTCGCTCATGTGAGCTCTGTCGCGCAGGAGGCTGCTCGCTCTGCAATGCGTGCGGAGGCACAGAGTGCCGCACAAGCCGCAGTACGGGACCCGACTACCTTCGCTTCGCGACAAGGGTCGACGAAGGCGGTCAAGATGACGGTTCCCAGGTTCGATGGGAAGGGGTCCGACAGTCTGGTCTTCTGGATCCGTGAGATCGAGATCGCGCTGGACAGGTCTACGATCCGAGATCTCAAGTCGCCTTCTCGGAGGTCGAGCTCGAGCCTGGGCTATGGTTCGTGACACGTCATCCCCTGGGTTCTTCGCTTCGTGGCCGTTCATGGAACATGAATTGCGCAGGAACTTCTTGTTGGCCAATGTGGCGTATTGTCATCGCCCCCTCTTCTTGCGCTGCAAGCAAGGAGGGCGCTCCCTTCAAGACTATGTCATGGAGCTGCAGAACTTGGAAGCCGCCATGGCCGGAGCTCCTCTCTCGGAGGACGTGAAAGTCACGGTGTTCATGGACGGTGTCCAGTGCGGACAGAGCTTTTCCGTCGTCAGCCCAAGACTTCTAACGATGCGGTACACCTCGCTCTGTTTGAGGACCATTGCGTGCGCTCCGCTGCATGGACACGCTGGTCCAACCGACTCGTCCGAAGGACCCACTCCAATTGAAATCTCGGCAGCCGAGTGGGTGCAAACAAGCTTCGTGCGAGTGGCCGTTGTTTTGGTTGCAACGAGTTGGGTCATTTCCGTCGGAATTGCCCGACCAACCGTTGGAGGACGAAGCCACATCGGCGTCGCCGACTCTCAACGTATTTGAGTCTGCGTCGTCGGAAAACGGAGACCCCCGCAGGCGCGGGACGCCCTGCTGGGAGACTTCGCTCCGCTCCGACATCGGTGGCTGTGCCACCTCCTCGTCCGGGGGAGCAAGCCCCAGTGAAGACACAGCTGTTTTTCTCGGTGGCCGCCGCGCGGTCTAACCTCGTTTGTCTCCGCCAGCGTTAAGGGGTATGAAGAACCAATGACCATCCTGATCGATTCGTGTGCGTCGCACAATTTCGCTACGAAAGCCAGCGTGGCTAGGAACAGCACACTATATGCTCAGGTTATCGAAGACTCTAAGAGTAATAGCAGTGTTTCTGTCCGCCTAGCGACTGGTTCGATTGTATCGACGCAAAAGGTTCTCCTCCCTTTGACGGTCAAATTTGACGATTTTAACTCGGTCGAACCGTTCATTGTCCTCGACATGGATGATCGATACGATCTAATCCTCGGCATGCCATGGCTTATGAAGCATGGTACGTGGATCGACTGGCGCAGTCGCACCATCGGTGCTAGCCACACACCCTTAACGGATCGAGCATTGGCGGGTCATGTCCCCTCCTCATCCCGCGACGGGTTCGTGCATGAACACCGGTGCTATCGCGCAAGTCGGCGTTTCCAACACTCAGGGTGGTCGAACGGAGGCTGCCACAACGCAAGGCGTTCGGGCTGGTTCAGCTGTAGCCAGGAAAGGAGTCGCTATCGGAGATCGCAGTGCGATTCAGGGTGATCAAGCGGAGCCTTCCACAACGCAGAGCGTTCGGGCTGGTTCAGCCGTCGTCAAGGAAGGGGTCACGGTCGGTGCTTTCACCGAAACGGTAGTGGTCGATGTGGTAACGGGAGAACGCTCGGCAAAGAGCCTGACCTCGGTGCCGACTCTGCCAGAGCTCCTTGAGCTCGAAGAGCTCTCCTACGTCGAGTTCCTCGAGTCCCTCAAGGCGGGAGAACTGGTGGACCTAGTCCTTCTCCGCCGAGATCGGGGGTCGATTGAGCTGAACGGTTCGTCGGTCATGGACTCTGATGTTCTCGAAGAAGAGCGCGTCTTGAAGAGACATCAGCGTTATGGCGCCGCCATCTTGAAAGGCCCCTCGGCTTCGTAATATTCTTTACTGAAAGAATTCGCGGATGTGGTATCCGAAGACCCTCCTTCCGTTCTACCCCCGGACCGTGGGGTACGTCCCGAGATCGATCTCGCTCCAGGTACTAAGTATTGTACTACGCGCCAGTAGCCGCCCCCGAAAGAGCAAGTGGAGGTAATCGACGCCTTCTTCGCGGCGAAGCATGCCACAGGAGTCGAAATCGCCACATTCGTCCCCGACGTTCTGTGTGCGAAAGTCCAATGGGAAATGGCGCATGGTTCATGCCTTCAACAAGCTGAATGCAGCCAATATTCCGGTATCGACGCCGACCCCTAGAAAGGATGTGTTGCAGAACAACTTGGCGGGCTGTACAGTGTTCAGCGCTCTCGACATGGTCGACGGATACTACCAGTTGCTGGTGCGGGAATCGGACATCCCCCTCACGGCAGTGAGCACTCCCATTGGGATGTTGTGGGAATGGTTGGTTATGCCCCAGGGGTTATCCAACGCACCCCCAACATTCAATCGTCTAGTAACCCAGCTCTTCAAGCCGCTGCGGTATTTTGTTCAGACGTACTTTGATGACATTTTGTCCACAGTCGTGCGGAAGGTGGGAAGACGGACGTTGAGATGCACCTGACCCACCTCCGAGAGGTTTTGTTGTGCATGCGGGAAAACCGCTTGTATGCCAACATTAACAAATTCATCTTCGGTGCTAAAGAAATCCCGTTCTTGGGATGCTTCCTTGGCAAGGACAGTGTCCGTGCGGACCCGGCGGAGATTGAAGCGATCACCCTATGGCCGGTGCCAATTTCCCGACGGGATCTGCGCAAGTGGCTTGGCCTCGCCAACTACTTGCACAAGTACAGCGAGAATTACGCCGAGATGGCTCGGCCGTTAACGAACCTTCTGAAAAATGGTCATAGACCGAAGAAGCCCCGCGTGCCTTTGAGGCTATCAAGCAGAGCTTGCAGAGTACTCCGATCTTGGCTCTACCTGACGAGGATCGTCCGTTTAGTGTTGTGTGCGACGCCTCGGATTTTGCCACCGGCTGTGCCCTGCTTCAGGTCGATGCTGAAGACAGGGAGAGGGTGATCACATTCCAATCCAGACAGCTGAAAGCTGCGGAAAATAACTACCCTGTCCACGACAAGGAACTTCTCGCGATGAAGTATGCATTGGTGAAGTTCAGGGTCAATCTGCTCGGCAGCAAACCCTTCGTGATCTACACAGATCATGCCTCATTGAGGACGGCGACCTCGTCACCCCACCTCTCTCAGCGCATGGCGCGGTGGCTGTCATTCTTCGCGGAATACAACTTCACTGTGGCCTACAAACCGGACAAACAGAATGTCCTTGCGGACGCCCTATCCCGCAGACCGGACTATGAGCTGGCACACGTGGTGTTTATCGAGTCCACGCTCCAGGAGCTAATCCGCAAGGCCAACGATGGCGATACGGATCTGTGTGATTTGATGGAAGTGCTGCGCACTAAGTCGGACGGAGCATCGCTCTCGACGCGTCAGCGCGCACAGCTACACCGCTACTCCCTCGCGGAGGGCTTGCTTTACTATCAGGTCTCCCCAGGGGATGATCCACGGTTGGTAGCGCCCAACGATGAGGATCTGCATCATCGCGTCCTCTTTGAGGCACATGACACGACGCTCAGCCCTCCTTCAGGGTTGCCACCCATTCAGCTACTCGCTTGCGCTCAATATCTCCGTTCAGCGTCAAAAGCTGCATCGTCTCGTCCGTCGGGATCCATGTCCCGAGAGCTGCTCTCGCCGGGAGTTTCTCTCTTTTGCCCTCGAGGTTCAAAACTCATATTCTCACTGGTCCGTCGCGCACTGTGTCTAGTCTGGGCGATGATGAGGTGCCGCTTGCTGGTCGACTTCGGAAGGAACGTGCCGTCGTAAGTGTCGACGCGCACCCGTATCAGGCTCTGGGTGTTGGTGTTCAGCTTCACTACATGGGATCCGTACAACCTCGACAGCGCCGAAGAAGCGGAGCGCCTCGACGCCATGAAGGAGTACTTCACGCGGTACCGCAAGATCCGGGGCAACGCGACTAACAACGCCTACACGCACGACGCTCTGCAGCGATCGTGGTGTGCTTTCATCCGACGCTGGAATGCCGCACGACGTGAAGGCCTCTCCTTCACGTCCTGGCTCGAGGATTATGAGGCTACGCGGAGCACTCACGCTATTGGGGACCTTCGGACGCGCGTTTGCGAGCTGGCTGAGCGTGAGTGGCGTCTGTGCTACGTGCACCTTGTAGAGGGGTGTACAAGGTGCGGCGGAGATCGGCATCGGCCGTCACGTGAAGAATGGGAGCGCCAACTGAATCTGCGGCCGCTGAACGACGATGAACGGCGCTGGATCGGACGCTTCGACAGGGCTCGCAGCGAGTTGGCTGTCGCGGTGATTCGCGGTGGCGGGCGTCGCGGTGCACTAGGAGGCTCTCGTTTCGTGGACGATCGCGGAGTCGCAGGCGTGGTTACCCCATAGCCTGCCAGCCACACAACAGCAGGTCAATGTTTAGCAGCAACGTACGCCCGTATAAAGTTCACCTTCGAGTCCTGACCCGTCAGAGTCGGATCCGTACTCGGGTCCAGCTTCAGCAGCTTGGATCGCGTGGATAGCACGAGCTGGCGCTGTAGGCGGTGACGGAGATGACTTCGGACGGTACTGGCTGGATCCCGACGATTTCTTCTGCCGTGTTTCACGCGCGCGGAGCACGTCTTCCAGACGATCGGCGTCCGCCAGGAGCAACAGGGTGAGCTGATCCGCCAGATCCGGGTCTCTCAGGGTCTCGATGAAGTGTTCCAAACGTGCCGTTGCGTCACCATCTTTTATCTTCAGATGAGCGCGCATGCCTGCGACGCTAAGGCTGCAAGTACTCCAACGGCGTCTCGAACGTTTACGCGCGTGGTAGTACTGCCACGCCACCAGGACGTTAGTCCACAGTATTATGTCTGCAAACTGCGGAGCAGATCACTCCACATCATTCGAGTGGACCGGATTAGCTGTCTGTACCAGTTTCTTGCGGGTTCGGTTAAAAGATCCGCGAAGGTAAGGCACTTTCTTCATCCGTGGCTTGGTCTCTCGTGAGCGCTGACCTGACCGTACTGACCCAGACTCTGGGGTGTTCTTCATCGTGTTCCTTGCCTGTAATTTCTTTAGATCCGAGATCGCCGAGATTTTGACGCGTTGAACAGCCGAGGATCCGGTTGGCGCGATCGCCGCTGCCATTGTGGCCGTGCGTCTCGTCGCCCCCAGGTCGAGGCCGTCAGGATCGTATTCCCAATGCTCGGGGTGATCTTGTGATCCCGCCGATTCCATGTCAACATCTTGTCCGCCAGGGTTGGTTGGAGAGACGACCGGTCGTGGGGCTCGGACTTGTGGGCGCTCGCTCAGGAAACATGCCATAGCTGCTTGGAAGTACGTCTCCAACCCGCTTGCCGGATCTTGGGATAGATCAGGTGGGGCATTTCGATCCCGTGCTGGCGTCTTCTCCCGTGGTACCGGGATCTTGTCTTCCAAGCCGGCAGTGGAGCGCGCCTTCAGCATTGCGGCGCCAGACGGACCAGTCGACATTCGACGGGATCCCGACGAGCTATCGGATCCGACTTCCTACGTGGCGGAGGCGTACTGGGATGATCCCCTCCCTGTAGGAAAATTTGTACACCAATTTACGCTTAATTTGGTGTGTTATACATACCCTACGTGTGCTACCCGATTCTTGTCGAACGAATTTTGCTTGAGCGGGCCTCAAATAATCTCCGTTAGGCTTCCCTCTAGCTAGCTTCGCTACCTACCTCCCAGTAAAAGGTGAAGCCGGAAATGCGAGTATGTGTACATAGTGAAATGTCCGTCAGTGATGGAAATTGAGGATCGAAAGCCACGATGTGTCCAATCTCAATTGAATCCGTGAGCCGGGCCCGAACCCGGAAAATCGTCGTGTACTGTTGATCGCCATGGACATTATTGACATCGCTGAGGATTAGGAAAAGGGTATTCGAGTAGGGATGACGTTCGGCACTGCAACCCACGCTCTCCATGCTGTTCAAAACTACGCTCTATTGAATGGGAGATCTATAGGAGTGACGAACCGGAATGGAAACCATCGCTTTACCGGGCTGCCCGTTTTCCGTGCAAGGGTGCTTCGTACGGTACTTGACATATTTCCTCCGTGAACTTGGAGCACGAGAATAGCGTGTGCCCACTGGCCATCAGAATGCAGAGCTGCCTACGTTCAGTTGCGCTCGCCGACGGCACTGCTTTGGCTACAGCATTAACAACTCAGGTTTAATAGGAGGCGTCGTTTCTCACTGATCAACACGGGATTTGCTCAGTGAAATGTTGGGACAGTATGTGTGTCGGTATGGAAGTCGTTTTCACCATCGCCGTCGGTCAAAGTCACAGCTTACGTGAGCTCACACACGTGGTGTCATTCCCGGTTGAAACACTCCATCCTATAGTTAGTGACAGCCACCGTTTTTATAGTCCGCGTCAGTGGTGCTGAACCACACATTAGTGTAATCGGACCAGTTGGTTGGTGTTTCCGTCTTCTCCTCCACTGTGGCTGCTCGTGGATCTCATGTAACTTGGGAGGTGGCATGGCTGTATCGGTTCCTGGGAATGGAACTAGTTCTGGAACCGTCACTTGTGAATCAAATTTGAATTGATCATTTAGTGGAAGTTCCAATTCAATTTGAAGTCAATTCATTCGTAGCGTGGGCCTTTCTTGAAGCTTCTGCCAGTGCGAGAAAGAACAACATCGGCAACCATGGTCTCAGCAAATGGCAAGAAGAAAGACCACGAAGACGTGCTTGCGCGACTGGTGCGTGACCTAGAGTCGAAGAAGACTCTGTGCCGTGTCAAGGACTACGCTGGTGTGTCCCTCGAGCAGCTAAACCAGCACGTGAGGACGATCGGTCCGTTGGTCCATCCAACACTTGGCGAGCAGCCTGGCTTCTTCGTCGACGAAGGCCGATTTGTTCCATTTCGGATGGTGGTGTTCGGACGCAGCGTGATCGGACCAGAAATTATCACTGGGCTCAAGATTTGGGCTAGGTGGAGTGGCCATGGTGGAAGAGTGACAGATGCGCAAGGTGAATACGTGCTGGATGGCACAACGCTTCGGGTCCCTGATGTGGCGTATGTGCCTCGAGATGATGCAAGGCAGCCGACCGAAGCTCAACGATGGACTCGTGGTGGAGAACCTTTTGCTCCGACGTTCGTGGTGGAAGTCGACACTCTCACTGGTCCACATTCCAAGCTTGATGCTCTCGATCACAAGATGCGGCGCGAGTACTTTCCTCACGGTGTGCAATTGGGATGGCTCATTGATCCAAAGAACAAAATCATGTACGAATACAAGCGATACGCCCGAGGAAATCGTCTTGTTCGACGTATTGGCAACAGCGCGTGGAGAGATCTTGATGGTGGTACCGTTCTTCCCGGCTTCACCCTTAACTGCGAAGATTTGGACGGTGTGTTGGACCAGGAATCCGGATCGTCGTCGGAAGAAGAAGTTGATCTCGAGTGCCCTTATCCAGCGTGCACAAGAATACTCCGAAGTGCTGGTGAACTTGTTGCTCATGCCGAATGGCACCGTGCTGAAAGAGCTAGAGCTCGACGTAGAGCAAACCGTGCCAATCGTTAATTCAAGTGAAGTTTTTCACCTTAGTAGACGCAACGCTTTCTGATATCTCGTACCGGAACCTTCCGCTCACGATCG
>KV737888.1:0-11801 GCA_000500225.2 Phytophthora pinifolia | reverse complement strand
GAAGACCGGGTGACCTTCCTCTTAAGTGGGGGAGGATGTAACGGGGCACCTAAAAGAGTGTGTGCCGTTACAGAGGGATTGACGCCTCGTCAATCCCATTGGACAAAAAGGTCCCGTCCGTATTAAGTACGGACTGACGTAGTTACATAAGTCTAAACGAGGTACAAGGTACCCGTTACTCTCTGAGCCAACCATTGGCCAGTTGACTAGGCTTCATTATAGGAGACCTTTAGTTTGTATTGCAGGCCAAACTAAAGCCCCCTATAAATATATTCAGTCTTTATCTTTCTATCTAATAGTAAACCGTCCCCTGAGACTAGGGACTAGTGAACGACAGTTCACAGGAAGTATTGCATACTTCCAGCACTCCCTCTGTGCAAGGTGCTGTGTGCCGCGTCACACTGCTCGTGCTCGAAGGTCACTTCGGTCAGGTTGAACTTGTCCAGTATAAGCCTGGAGGTTCATCATCCGGCTCTCCGGCTCGGGCCACGTCATCCTCATCTGAAGCTTCTCAATGGCCTCGTCCACGGACGCGTAGATGAGAGTGAAGTGCGAGGGCGTGTTCGCCTGCTTGAAGTACCCGATCCACTGGTCTTCCGGGATCAAGTGCGGCGGCTGGTCGAACTCGTACCGAGCCACCATGCGCGTCGTCATCGACTCGATGCACGCGCCCACGGGCATTGCGAACGCCCCGCCCCACTGGGTCTGCAGCCTGTTGATGGCGCCCAAGTACGTCTCGTACTGCGCATGAAGGTCCTGCGATCTTGCATCGTCCGGCCCCGGAACCTTGGAGGCTGCGGTAGCGCTGGCGCTGCTGCCACGCTCGGGTCGCCGGCGAATGGACTGGCCGTAGCCATGGCTTCATCTGCTTCCTGGGCGGGCACGTTCTCGAAGGGGTTCGGGATCCGGAGTCGCAGCCCTGGCGATCCTGGCGTTGGTGACGCAGCACTCTCCAGTTGTATGGCAGCGGCAGGCTCGGCCGTCTGTCTACGTCTGGGTCTTCGTGGACATCGGCGCCCTGGGCGCCGCGTCCGTCTTCGTGCTCCATGCTGTCACGTCCGCGCGGAGTTCCGAAATGCGGAAATTGACTACAGTTAACTTTGTTATGCTCCGGCCTTCCACTATTTTTTTGCCCTCTGCCGAGCAAATCTGAAACTAAGTTGATCTTACTTCTCTGTGTGTCTGTGTGTCTTTGTGTCTTTGTCTGTGTCTTTGCTCTTCGTATGTATGCAGTTGAGACCCGCGGGGTCTGGGTTGAGACCGTGGGAGCCGTTGGGTACAGAGGTACCCGACGGATCACCAAGCTATCGCATTGTTGAGCGCAGCGCTCGCCCAGACAGACGGGTCGTGCAAAGTAAAGCTCGTCGCCGAAGCCACGTAGCATTCTGCCGCACCCAAAACGACTAACAAAGCATCAGCACCTTGATGATCGATGATCGAGCTGATCTCGGTGAGGCAAAGCTTGGTCTCACGTGACGCTCTCCCTCTTCTTGGTGGATGGTCCTCAGCGGGAAGCGCTCCCGTTCCCGATAACCAGCTTGTCATGTTGTCCCAGATCAAGACGAGGGTGATCTTGGCAACATGGACAGCCGCGGATACAAATGCCTTGCGCGTGCGATAGCGGCGTCCACTTGTCCAGGTCACCCCGATTACGGTCAACCGAATGCTACGTGGCACCATCAGAGGCTTCAGGTGTCGGCACAACCAAACTCGCTCGCTGCTCTTGCAATGGAGTGAATCCTGCGTTCGGCCGATATACCACGGGGTTCCCGGTCTTTATGAATCATCTGCAGTTCCCCCGCCGTCGAGAGGAGAGGTAGGTGACCTTTGCTCGTCTCCTTTGCACTCTTCTCTTTTCTAGCGGCATCCGGTCTCCTGCGCCTGGTTGACCTCGCTGTCTGCCTCTTCGACGGAACGCTCGGCCGACCCCGTTGGCCCTGCTATCCGAGTCGTACGCCTGCCCACCAACCGAGTGCCGGAAGTGATCCGCCATGGCGCCGAGCTTCCCGGTGTCGCGGCTGCTGTTACCCAAGGTCAAGGTGACACCCGAGGACCATAGGTTGGCCAAGCAGATGATGAACCGCATGCTGCGGCACACGGTGCAGGCCTTCGAGAACTTCGCGTACGAAGGCCAGGGCGTCGTGGACTTGGCGCGGTGGAAACAGGTCGGGTCGCAGGACGACCTCAAGCTCTACCGGGAGCGCGTGGCGGGCGCCACCAGCTCGGGGCTTGCTGCGGAGCTCGGCCCCGACGCCATGCTGCCCAACAGCGACTCGGTGGCGGCGCTGGCGTCGCCGACCATGATGATGACGGGCTGCTGTCCGGGCAGCGTGGCGAACGCCATGAGCGCGGCCGTCTCGCAGACGCAGGACGACCTGTCGCTCCTGGTGAACTTCATGCACGAGGACGTGGCCGACTGCGCCGTATTGCACACCATCGAGGCGCCGACGGCCGAGCGGCCCTACCACTACCTCGGCTACAAGTTCTTTGTGCGCAAGTCTCCGGGCGCGCCGGGCCTCGTCAAGCACCGCGACTCACTGTACTTGGAGTATAGTGGCACGTGCACGACGCGGCAGGGAGAGGTGCTGGGCTACGTCATGCTGCACTCGGTGAACCTGCCGTTCTTCCCCGACCTGACGAGCTACAACTCCATCCGCGCGCTGCAGTCGGTGCGCTACTTGTACCGCCAGCGCAGCCACGAGGTCGTGGAGGTGTTCATGCTGGGCAACCTGGACGTGTCGGGCATGGTGATCAAGCCGATCGCCGACCGACTGGCGCAGACGACGCTGTTCGCCCTCGTGCAGCTCACCGACTGCGCCGAGGCCAAGAAGCTGACGCACATGGTGCACGAACGACGTCCGTCCGTGCTGGTGCGCCCGCGCCACCCAGACGCCGACGAGTGTCAGCTCTGCGGCAAGACGCCCAAGAAGAGCTCGCTGCTCAGCTCCGGGTCCAAGCTGCTGGTCATGTGCGAGTGCTGCGGCCTGTTCGCGTGCTCGACCTGCCGCGACCTCAAGAGGATCTACGTGCCGAACGCCGACCACGTCCTGGGCAAGTTCCAGAAGGTGCCCATTTGCATTTCCTGCATTGTCGAAGCCATCGAGACCCTGCACCAACGTCCTCCTACAGCGTCGCATTCTGCGTCTCCGTCAGCTCCAGTCGTGTCCTCGCGTGGTCATCACCGCACCAACTCCGGATCCGGTGGGGGTTCTAGTGGACGCCGTGGTAGAAGCCCCCTGTACGCAGATCCACTGGACGTCCGAGCCAGCCCCACCACCTCTGAGAGCCCCGTTCGACAGCAAGCAGCCCGCGCGTACTCTGGCAATTGCCGCGCCGGCAACAGGGACCGCTCGCGCAGCCCCATTGCTCCAGCAGCGGTATCACCCATGCAGTCTTCAGCGTCACCGAAGCAGGTGCTTATCCGCTCGAACAGTTCGGGCAAGCCTCCAGTGCCGACCTCGAGCTTGTCGCCGCACCGAACGTCCGGGGGCACAAGCGGCAGCAGCGACCGATCGTCGCGCTCGCACTCGACGGGCGCTTCTCCGCAGGACGCGATGTACGCTCGACTACTGGAGCTCAACGACGTGGCAGAGCAGACCAGCGCGTACCTCTCGTCTAGAGACCGTCAAGTGTCGTAGCGAGCAAGAAATTGCTGGGCCGGAAGCTCAGATAATATTATTCGATCAAAGTCATGTTGAAGTCCTCACGCTGCACGTTGAAGTGGACATACCTATCGCTGATTGATGATCGGGTGACATGACCGCAGCAACCTCAATTGGCCATGGACGCAGCATTTCGCCGGCACCTCGGCGTTCTTTGCAGCGAGCCCGGGTCGCTATCAAGCCCCAAGCTTCCGCACAGCGTCATGAGCGCTGCATGGACCAAGGGCGCTGACGAATTGGCATTTCGCTGGAAAAAAACCGCGGAAAAGCAAGGAAACGCTGCCGTGTGACAGCGAATCGGCGCAGGATGCAATTCAGTCAAGTTGGGCCTTGCCATGTAAGTCACGCCCAGACTGCGGGAGCTCTGCAGGCTGGGACAGACCTCTTGGATACAAGGTTGCCGCTCCGAATGCATGCATGGGATGGCCCCAACGCTGGGTCCCGCACTAATGCGGCATTATACTGTACTGTAAGTGTACAGTATCGCTCATGCTGCTCAACGCAGTTTCACAATCATCATGCTATCATCTGGGTGTCCCGCCCTTGGTTGGATACACTGGTCTGCATTGTCCTTGCAAAGCTCTCGCACTTGCTTTGCCAGAACGCTGCAGTCTTCTGATCCGGCATGCGCCGTCGGCGCAGCGCCGATGATCGTGGGCTCACTTCTCGAATTGCTATCGACAGCAACAGCGCTCATCGCTTCTAGTCTATAAGTCGTCCGTGCTTATCGAAGGTCACCATGACCCAGCGGTTCCCGATCCCGTCGTTGCCCTCGTTCGAAGCGAGCGAGCTCGAGCACGCGGCCAGCAAGCAGGTCATGCAGCAGTTGCTCACGCACACCATCCGTGAGTTCGAGTTCCATTCCTACCACAACAGCAGCATCGTCGATGCCCGGCGCTGGAAGCCGCACACCTACCGCGACGACATTGAAATGTACCGTGAGCGCAAGGCCGGCGTGACCGGCAACAGCGTCTTCAGCTCCATCCGCCACTGCCGACTCGACCTGCCCCTCTTTTCGTCTACCATCGAGACGCTCGCGACACCAACGGTGCTGCTCACCGGGTACGGCCACGGGCGCGTGGAGGACGCCATGAGCGCCGTGGTTACCGAAAGCCAACAGGACATGGCGCTCTCCGTCAAGTTTAAGCACCAGGACGTGGCCGACTGCGCCATCCTCAAGACGTTGGAGCCGCCGACCCACGCGGACCCCTACCATTACCTGGGCTACAAGTTCTTCGTGCGCAAGTCGCCCACCGAAGGACTCCTGTTCAAGCACCGCCACAGCGTCTACCTCGAGTTCAGCGGCATCACGCACTCCAGCAGGGGCGAGCAGCTTGGCTTCCACATCATGCACTCGGTCGAGCTGCCGCAGTTCCCGGACCTGGCCGACTACAACTCCGTCCGCGCGCTGCAGTCCACGCGCTACATCTACCGGCAGAAGAGCAACCACACGGTCGAGGTCTTCATGCTCGGCAACATGGACATCTCCGGCCGCATCTTCCGGCCGCTGGCCAACATGTTCACGGTCGACGTCTACTTCGGCGTCACTCGGCTGCTCGAGCTGGCCGAGATGCGTCGCCTCTCTCAGATGGCCCGCAAGCAACGGGACTTCGGCGCCGCCACCGCCGTGCTGGGCGACGGGTCGGCGTGCAAGGTCTGCAGCCGCAGCGCGTCCAAGCACAAGCTGCTGCACTGCCACCTGTGCGGCAAGACCGTTTGCAAAAAGTGCACCGTCAGCAAGCAGGTCTTCGTCGCCGACGACATCGGCGTTCTCGGGAGATTCGAGAAGGTGCCGGCGTGCAGAGCGTGCGTGCGTCGCGCCAACACCGGCGCCTTCATGTCCCCGCACCAGCGCGTCCTGCGCACCCCGGAGAGCAACCTCAAGTTCGACTTCCACAAGACCAAAGCCAAGGGGTGGAGCAAGCCCCAGAGTCCTGAACGCCAAGTGCCTACCCCGGAGAAGCGCCGCGAGACTTACCCATCAGAGTCTCAGTCGGTCCAGCCGCCCAACCAGTACGCGTCCACCATGCCGGTGTCGCCGACGATGGACCAGCAAGATGAAGTGGACGTCGTGGCGCCGTACCTCCTCAACCGGCGGTGGACGAAGCCCACCCCTTCGGAGACGCCGGTCAAGCCTTGGTCGCGTACCCGCGTGTCCATCCCTGCACATCCAATCTACGGTGCGCCCAAGACGCGGCCAAGCATCGACCCGGAGATCCCTGCGGACATGTCGCCCGCGCAGAAAACGATGATGACCCAGCTCTTCGAGCTCAGCAAGATGGCCGAGGACGCGTCCAAGACGACGCAGCTGAACGGCATCTACTGCGAGCAGCACTGGCGCGAGGAGCTCAAGATGGAGGTGGAGGCCAGTCGCTCCCAGGTTCGTCACACACCCATGAGTTCCTGGGTCTGAGTCACTTTGGTGCCACGCTTTGCCATCCGAATGGCTAGGCCTGAGCCGACCGGAGCAGCAGCAACCATGTACGCCAAGTTGTAGGCAAGTAGAATAATTGAAAGGTATGAAGCTCTCGAGCTAGTGAATTTATGAAGATGCAGCTCGTCGGCTTGCTCGCTTGCTTATCGTTGCTGGCAGCGTTGAGCTCAATTCCCGGTCAGGTCCACTGCAACGAGGTCTGATATCGGCCCGCCAGCGTTGGACGTGTCGGGCGCAGAGGGCACGCGCAGTAAGATGGAAATCCGCAAGAAGACAGACCGGAGCCTGCGTTTCTCCACTATCGGCTGGTCATGGCAAACGGCGCAGTGGTGTCCGCGACGCGACTGCGACTGCGACTTAAGTCTGTTCCGCGCGAGCGCGTGTTGCGCAGGCGACGCCGCCTTGTCAAGCAGAATCGTTGAAAGCATCAGACGAGTGGAGGAGCCTGCTGGCGGGCGATCAGCGCCTAGACCAGATGGATTCACTCCTGCATCGGAATCCGAAGCCGATTCGGAAAGCAGATACTGGCGCGCGTGTGACTCCACTGTGGAGACTGCCGTGGCACAGCCTGAGTGCGGATCCCTGCACCAACCAACGCGCCAGCCCAGATGGCACATCGCTGCTAGCTGAACTGGGGCTATGCCCTGCAGGCTGCAGGCTTGGCAGGNNAAGCCGCAGCGGTCTCCGCTACGGACATCTTGATACAATTAGTACACGAGACCATTTAACGCCCACTCTGGTCATCCAACGTTGCACGCCTGCGCTCAGGTGCTTGTCGGACCGACATCAGTCGCCGGTGACGAGAAACTGTCGTGGACGCAGGACATTGCAGTGACTCACTCGGACGCCTGACCTTCTGACCGCTCCGTTCGCAAGCGGGCCGCGCTGCTGTGGTTCCTCATTCCTTGACTTGTTGCGCTCGACGCAAGTGTTTTCTTAGCGCAGACAGCCATCCATGGGAAGACACTTTCCGATTCCGCGAGCCGAGCTGCCCAAGCTCAACGTGAGCCCGCAGGAGCACCACGACGGCAAGCAGCTCATGGCCACCTTGCTGGCGCACACGCTGCGTGAGTTCGAGGAGTTCGCGTACGACCGCAAAGGGGCGGTCGACACCAAGCGCTGGAAGCCGCAGTACTCGCACGACGACATGAACATGTTCCGCGAGCGCGACGCCGGCGTCACCAGCTACGAGCTGGCCAAGACGCTGCGCCACAGCAACTTGCAGAGCCCGACCTTCGCGTGCACGGAAGCGGCGCTGACGCCACCGACGATAATGCTCACTGGGTGGGGTCCCGGACGAGTGGAGGACTCCATGAGCGCCGTCGTGACCGAGAGCCAGCAGGACCTGGCCTTGGTGGTCACCTACATGCACCAGGACGTGGCCGACTGCGCCGTGGTGCACACCATGGAGCACCCGAGCGACGACGCGCCGTACCATTATCTGGGCTACAAGTACTTCGTCAAAAAGTCGCCGACGAACGCCGTGGTGGTCAAGCACCGCGACTCGCTGTACCTCGAGTACTGCGGCATGACCACTTCGCGCACGGGCGAGCGGTTGGGCTTCCACCTCATGCAGTCCGTGGAGCTGTCGCGGTTCCCGGACCTGAGCGGCCACAACTCCATCCGCGCGCTGCAGAGCTCGCGCTACCTGTACCGACAGAAGAGCGACCGGGTCGTCGAAGTCTTCATGCTGGGCAACATGGACTTGTCCGGCATGATCGTCAAGCCCCTCGCCAGCATCTTCTCGGCCGGCGCGCAGTTCGGCGTCACGCGGCTGCTGGACTTGGCCGAGGTGAGGCGCCTCACGCACATGGCGAGGAATCGCCGGCAGTACCGCGACGCGCTGATCAGCGACGGCTTAGAGCATCCGTCGTCGCAGTACTCGTCCAGCGCCTCCACGTACGTCACCGGCAAGGGGTGTAGCGTGTGTCCGCGCGGCAAGGCCAACAAACTCGCGGCCTGCCACCTGTGCGGCCAAGGCGTGTGTCCGCGCTGCCGGTCCACCAAGCGTGTGTGGGTCAGCGACAAGCTCGGCATCATGGGCAGCTTCCGCAAGATCCAGGCGTGCTCCAAGTGCGTCATGCGCGCCAACACCGGCACGTACGAAGCTCCGGTTGAGCGGGTGCGGTCGCACCAGAGCAGCACCAGCACCAGCGACGGCGACCTGGGTTCCAAGGCCGTGGTGGAGAGCCCGACGCAACAACAGAAGCCTACCTTCGACGGCGTGCTGTACGAAGAGCCCAAGACAGCAAGGCGGCCGCGAGCAACACCTCACAGCAACGGGCCTAATCGACGGAGGACAAAGACACCTCCATCGCCTGAGATGGGGCGGAGCTTCGTACACCGAGGGGCAGCAGTGCACCCCGACGCCGTGGTGCCCTGCACGTCACCCGAGTACGAGCTGGGTCTGCGCCCACCACAGTCCACTTCCGAGTCCCGGTCATACCCGAGCAAGACGACGAAGCTATCGGCAGCGGACGAGCCGAGGTACTCACACGCTGGATCGATCCCGGCTGAGCCGAAGCCGACGAAGTCGTCCGAGCGTGGCGCTTCGGACGCCACCTCCGTGATGGTGCGGTTGATGGAGCTGACCACCATGGCCGAGGCCACCTCGTACAAGACGCAGGTCAACGGCATCTTCCTCGCTCAGCAACTGCAGCAGCAGTTCAAGATGCAGACGACTGGCGGCTGGAGGAAGTGACCGAAGCAACCTCCGAGGACGATAGTATGAGCCAAGGTGTCGTTAATATATAAAGTGATCCACGACCGCAGGAGATGTGTTGCAGCGGCAACGCTCAAAGCAGTGCGCGTAGAGTCAAGAGGATGGCGTTCACTGCAACGGTCTTCATGCTATAGAGGCTGGCCGTCATTTGGTGAGACCGTACTGTCTCCATCCATCGCCACTTGCACTCGACGTTGACGATACAGTAAGTGCAACGGATTTCGGTGGTCGCTGGACTGGCTACCAGGGAGTCAGCGTATGTCCTGCAGACGGTGCTGCTCAGTGCATTGGCAGGTGCTTTGGCCATCTTCGACCCGACAAACTTCCTCTACAGAGCCTTCACGAGGCCGCAACGAGCAGCAGCGGACACCATCGGTTGGTTGCTCAGCCTCGACCCGTCTGCTTGCTGCATGGCGCGGCCGCCACGCAAGACGCAAGCGCGGGGACGCGCTCGTCGGTGATCAAGTTGCTCACTCAACGATTTCCCGCTTGTGACGCGTGCATCGAGCTAGCTTCGCCCGCCGTCTCCGCTGCACCACCAGGAACCATGGGCCGCCACGACTTCCCTCTGTCTCGTCGAGACTTCCCGGACTTCGCGGTGTCGCCCGAGGTGCACCAGGACTGCAAGGATATGGCCACCAAGCTGTTGGCCCATACGGTGCACGAGTTCGAGCGCTACATGTACGACGAGGCCGGCGTGGTGGGCCACCGCCGTTGGAAGGCCAAGTCCACCAAGAACGATATCACGCTCTACCGCGAGCGCGACGCCGGTTCCATGGGCATGGTGCTGGCGGACTCACTGCACCGGCTGGTGGAGAAGCAGGACATCTTCTCCCCAACGGCGGCCACGCTGATCCCGCCGACGCTGCTGCTGGTCGGCACGCGCCAGGGCTTCATGGAGAACGCCATGAGTGCGCTGGTCACGTTGGGCCAGGACGACCTGGCGCTGGTGGTCAAGTTCCTGCATGGCGACGTAGCTGACTGTGGAGTGCTCCACACCATGGAGGGCCCGAGCCCGAGCAAGCCCTTCCACTACCTGGGCTTCAAGTTCTTCGTGACGAACTCGGCCGACGCGCGGATCATCAAGCGCCGCCATAGCGTCTACCTTGAATACACGGGGCTCACACGCTCGCGAACCGGGGAGGTGCTGGGCTACCACATGATGCAGTCGGTGGCGCTGCCCCAGTTCCCAGACCTAACATCACACAACTCGGTGTGCGCCATGACGTCCATGCGGTTCATCTACAGACAGAAAGGGGACGGCCTCGTGGAGATCTTCATGCTCGGCTGCATCGACGTGTCTGGCTGGCTCATCAAGCCCATGGCCGCCATGGTCGTAGAGGACGTGACGTTTGGCATGACGCGCATCCTCGACTGCTCCGAGACCAAGCGGCTCACGCAGATGGCGTGTGAGTTCCAGAAGCGCAAGCACGACGAGCGGCGCGGCCGCAAACCCGCGCGGCAGACTTGGGTGGGCGACGACACGAGCTGTTCGGTGTGTCAACGCGAGGGCAATAGCGGCTTCGGCAGCGTCAAGCTCGTGCCGTGCTTGGTCTGCGGCCACGTCGCGTGCTCTCGCTGCCGCGCCAACAAGCAGATCTTCGTGACCAGCAACGACGGCCTGCTGGGCAAGCTCGTCAAGGTGCCCGTGTGCAGCATCTGCATCATGACGGCCAACATCAGCTACTACGAGCAGCAGTACCGGGCCCAGCAGAAGAGCAGCTCGGGCGACGAAATGGCCTTCCGGCCCATGCACTTGTCGGACCGGTACGAGCGCGAGGATTCCTTGAGCATTTCCGAGTCGAGCAGCAAAGGACCGAGCAGACAGGAAAGCACCGTCTGCTCAAGCGACTTGAGACGCTACTTCAACGCGGTTCGAGACCGAGACAACTCAGCCGAACCCGGGCGGCAGGCCGAAACACAGCAGCGATGAGGATGCCACCACCACGAAAACGAAAAGGAAGCACCGGGGAAAGGCTCTGTTGGCGATGGCGTGTGTTGTATGAATGTAGCTTGGTACACCGTAGTACAGGTACCAATGTGTAAGAATGATCAAGGCGCGAAAACTGCTTCACGCAAGGTGCCCGGATCGCCAACAACTCTTGGTTTCAGACGACATTCATGATGTTGTTGGGGGCGCGGCACAATGATACACTCTGCATTGTAGTATCTCCGTTGCCAGGGTGTGGCGTGGAGGTAACCCCATTAGATGCTGCGAGGTGGAGCTGGAAACCCAAACAAAATGACCGCCAAACTATCCCACTCCGGAAGGAATGAGAACCGTACTGATGGGGGTCATTACCCTCTAACATGTCTCGGGCCTCTGCATGCCGAGGTTGGGCCGCCAAAGCTGGCAGTCATAATTTACAGCCGGGTAATTTTCTGTATTTTACCGTGATAGCAGTAAATGCAGGTTCAAAGTGAGATTCATCCCATCCATAGTGATACACCAGATGTGCCGCCAAAAGTTTGGCGCCTTGGTCGCCGTCAGTGGTGGAGAAGCGCTCCCGCCAAATCTCCGCAGTGGAAGGCGCGCAGCTACCGTCTTACCCCGCATAGAACGCATGAGCACTCAAATAAAATAGAACAACCACTGAGCACTGTATTCGTTTACACTGCCTGGGCATTGTCGAGTGAACAAACTAACGATCTTTGAAGACGAAGCTCTTGAGAGCACAACTTTGGTAACAACCTGTATAAGTACAGGTTGTGGGGCCTCGGTGTTCAATGTGCTGACGACTCGACTGGTAAGATCATGGATTGGCGTTCAGCTGGTCCATGGATCGATTTCGGTCGTGTCAATTGAGGGCCCAATATGGGAAGAGGGTTGTCGCGAGTCAAAACTCGTTAATGCTCCGCACAAAATGGTAAGTTCATAGTTTGGCATGTCCATCACCCCCGTGCAATCAGAAACTAACATTGTTTTTGTTCTTCTTTTTATTCCTCTCTAGTTGCAGATAGACTACAGCAGATATCCGTCCAC
>KV737877.1:1275-11340 GCA_000500225.2 Phytophthora pinifolia | reverse complement strand
CGAATAAATTATCCCTACGTTTATGTACGTGCAGTGCTCGTAATATAGTGCGCGACAAAAATATATTGACACCTGCACCTACTTAGAAATTCAGGTTGCTATTTAGATATGCGCTACCAATCACAGAAACGAATCAATACCACGTGTAGTGAACCCTCCAATCGCAGTGCGTCCTATAGAGATAACTGAAAAATGCACCGCGTCAAAACGTTGGGAAAGCATTGAAGGGAAGTCTTTGTATTTGTATTGAAGCATCAAGCTAGCTTCTGAAATAGCTGCAATGTCTGCACCGGGTTGCCACAACCGCAGAGGCTCCATTCCATGTCTGTCTTTCAAAGATGACGATGCATTTCAAGTTGGCGCGCGTCAGTTCATTTGCTACGATCTCGATGTTTGGCTGAGCAATGACCCCGATGCCCTCGCTATAAAGCGGCGATCGGCAAACTCATCGATGACGTTGCACTCAGCCAGGAGCGACTTCAGAAAGGAGGCGATGATAAGACCGTAACTGGTCGAGAGTCGGTCGAAAGCAGAAAGTCGGAGCCAGTTTAAACAAGTTTTTCGTGCATTTGGCACCTCGTCATTCATTGATCGCTGCCTTGCCATCTCTACGACATCGATGGGCCCACGGCTGCTTGTCCTCCTCCTATTCTAGCTTGCCTGTGCCGTGGGGGCCAGCCGCCTCCTGCTCTCTAGCTAATAAACGCCTTCGTGAGCGATTTGGCCGTGCACGGGCCCGCGGACGTCATGACCGGCTCGCCCTTGTACGTCGCTACGCACTTTTCGTCCGTGAGGAAGTCCGGCGAGACCTTCTCGAGCACCTTCTGCTTCTTGATCTGCGCCGCCGAGATGGGCTCACCGCTCTCGGTCGCGATCGTCACGCGCTCGCCCACCTCGGCGTCGGCCGGGGGCTCCACGAACTGCACGTTCTCGTGGGCCTCATCGCACGCGCACAGCACCATGCCGTGCGACTTGAAGCCGCCCAGCTTGGCCGGCTTGAGGTTCAGCAGCACCAGCACCTTGCGGTTCTGCATCTCCTCGAGCGAGTAGAAGGCCTGCAGGCCGGACGCGATCTGCTTGGGCTCGTCCTCGCCAATGTCGATCTCCTCGCAGTACAGTTTCTCCGAGTCCGGGTGCTTCCACACCTTGGAGATGACGCCGACGCGGATATCCAGCGACGCGAAGAGCGGCGTGGCGACCTTGGCGGGCTTGGCCTTGGCGGGTTTGGCCTTGGCGGCCGCCGCCTCGCTCTGCTTGTGCTTCTCCTCCTCGGTCAGAATCTTCTGGAACAGAATGTCGCCGATCGACACGTCGGTGCCAGCCTTGAGGTTGTCGTAGTCCGGGGACAGCGCCGTGAGCGTCGTGGAGGCCGTGCCGAGCTTCTTGAAGATCGTCTCGGTGGTCTCCGGCAGGATGGGGCTCAGGTAGTGCGCGAGCACGTAGATGGCCTCGAGACACGTGCGCACGACCACGAGGCGCGGCTCGTTCTCCTTCATGTGCCACGGCTCCTTCTCCGTCAGGTACTTGTTGGTGTCCTTGAGCGCGTTCACGATGGCAATGCACGCGTTCTGCAGCGAAAAGTCCTTGTATGAGTCCTCCGAGTACTTGAGCAGCTCGTAGACGTCGAACGGCTTGTCCGCCTTGGCGTCGGGCACCCGTCCGCTCGCATACTTGTTGCAGATGTTGACCGTGCGGTGCACCAGGTTGCCCAGCGTGTCCGCGAGCTCCGAGTTGTGGATGTTGATCAGGTCGTCCTCGGAGAAGGGCATGTCCTGGCCGAACTTGGCCGAGCGCACGATGAAGTAGCGGAACGACTCGAGCCCGTACTTGTTGATCATCTCGTACGGGTCGATCACGTTGCCGATACTCTTGCTCATCTTGGACCCGTCCTTGGCGTTCACGAAGCCGTGCGCGAACACCCGCTTGGGCAGCGGGATGCCCGTGCTCATGAGGATGCAGGGCCAGATGACGCAGTGGAACCACGTGATGTCCTTGCCGATGATGTGCACGTTGGCGGGCCAGTAGCGCGCGTTCGGGCCGTCCGGGTACCCGATGGCCGACAGGTAGTTGGACAGCGCGTCGAACCAGACGTACAGCACGTGCTTGGGGTCGTTTAGCAGCGGGATGCCGTGCGTGAACGTGTTGCGCGAGGCCGAGAGGTCCTGCAGCGGCTCCTTGAGGCGGCGCAGCAGCTCCTGGCGACGCACCTCGGGCTGCAGGAACTCGGGGTGCTCCTCGATGTGCTGGACCAGACGCTCCTGGTACTTGGACATCTTGAAGAAGTACGACTGCTCCTGCATCTTCTTGAACGGCGTACCCGTCGTGGGGTCCTTGTACTCCGTGAGCTGGGCCTCCGTCTCGGTCACGAACGTCTCCTCGCGCACGTTGTACCAGCCCTCGTAGTTGCCCAGGTACACGTCGCCCTTGTCGAGCGCGCGCTGGAAGAGCCACTGGGCGAACTTCTTGTGCACGTCGCTGGTGGTGCGGATGAAGTTGTCGTTGCTCATGTTCAGATCCTTGGTGAGCTGCTGGAAGATGCCGGCGTACTTGTCCACCAGTTGCTGCGGTGTCACGCCCGCAGCCTCGGCCGTCTGCGCGATCTTCTGGCCGTGCTCATCCGTGCCGGTGAGGAAGTACACGTCGCGGCCGAATACGCGGTGGTACCGGCAGATAACGTCTGAGCACACGTTCTCGTAGGCGTGGCCCATGTGCGGCAGGCCGTTCGTGTAGTGGATGGCCGTGGTCAGGTAGAACGTCTCGCGCGCGGGCTTGGCGCCGTCCACCTGCGTCTTTAATTGCTCCACACGCGCGTCCTGCTGCTGCTGCGCCACCTCCAGCTGGCCCACGCGGGCGGCCAGATCCGCAGTCGTCGACATGCTGCTTCGTGCTCGGCTCGGGTTGGGCTGATTCACTTCTGCCTCGGCGACAGCAAATCCCCTCCCCTCGACTGGCCCACAAGCATATTCCAGTCAAGTGTGACGCGGGGACGAGTTTTAACCAATCGGCAAGCTGTGCGATCGCCCATTGGCTGAAAACAACCACGCGAGTCAAATTCAAATGTGCCCGCCATATATATCCTCTTTCCGGTTGATATCTTCACTTCGATACTATTCAAATTCCCGCACTAAGCTAATACTGTAGCTGACCTCGTCCTTAACTAATCGTCAATTTTCCCGCGCGAAATCCGAATTATCACCTTTGTATTAACGCCGGGTCGCACATATCGTGAGACCATCGCCGAGGGATGGTGCTACCAGCAAGGAGCAGCTCCAGCTCGCTCTGCTCCAGCATCAGCACGACCAAGCGCAGTATGGTCCACAGTAGCAATGGCAACAACAGCAGTACAAGCAGCAGCCACAGCGATGACGGCCACAGACTTGGGCTAAGCACGGACGACCCGAGCTCCTTCACCTCCATGCTGGATCAGCTGCACGCCGAGCAGAAGGGCACCATCGAGGCACTGACGTGTCAGGTGGAGTTCTACCGCCAGCGAGAGGAGCGTGCGCGCCAGGAGCTGGTGACGCTGCGGCGCTGTCTGCCGCTGGCCTCCAAGGGCGACGCGTCGTCCGCCGTGGCCAAGCTGGCCAGCGAGAACCGCACGCTGGGCGACGAACTGGATGCGCTGAGAGCCAACCGCGGTGCGTGGGACCGCGACCGCGCGCGCCTCGAGCGCCAGAAGAAGGAGCTGGAGCGCCAGCTCAAGGGCGCCAAGCACACGCTCACGGGCTTCTCGCAGGCCATCGAGCAGCTGGAGATCAAGATGCAGCGCAAGGACGCCGAGGTGCAGACGCGCAGCGTCGAGCTTGAACACGAGCTGCGTGATAAGACGCAAGAAGTCGAGCAGTTGGAGCAAGACAAGGCGGCGCTGCAACAGCAGGTCGAGAACCTGCACACCGCCAGCGACGAGAACGCCAGGCTGCGCGCCGAGCTGCAGACGCTGCTACACAGCGCCGGCCGCAGCTTCAGTGAGCAGGCCAGCAGCTCGCGCTTCTCGGTCGAGATCAACAGCATTAGCGAGAGGTTTAGCAGCCTCGAGAACGACAAGCAGCGGCAGAAGGCGCAGATCCAGGAGCTGCAGCACAAGCTGGCCGCTTCGACGGCTCAAGTGTCGGCGGCGCAGCTCGAAGCCGAGCGCAAGAAGAGCGAGATCAAGGAGATGCAGCTGAAGCTCGACAACTCGAGCAACGTGCTTGCTCTAAGAGAGCAGCTGCTCGCGTCGGACGAGAACTCCAAGAAGGAGATCGAGGCGCAGCGGCAGGAACTGCTGGCGCTGGTGTCGACGCTGCAGCGCGAGAAGGCCGACCTCCAGAGCGACATCTCGAGCCTGCACAGGGAGCAGGAGACGGCCAAGGCGGAGCTCGAGACGGTCAAAGCTCGCCTGTCCGCCAAAGACCACACGGTGCTGGTGTCGACGTTGCGCAGCGAAGTGGTCTCTCTCAAGGAACGCCTTCGCAGCGAGTTCATGCACGAGAAGGACAGTCTGAAGACCGAGGCGCAGTCGTTGAAGCAGGACCTGTCGCTGCTGCGCGGTCGGCTAGCAGAGAAGGATCTTGCTGCTCGCAACCTGGAGAACGAGCTGCTTCGAAGCGACGAGAAGCACAAGCAGGCAGAGTACGACATCCGTCAGTTGCGGGAGCAGCTCAGCCGGTTGGAGCTGGAGCTGGACCAGTCTCGAGCCAAGTACCAGCAGCTGCAGCAGTGCCGGACGTCGCTGGCCGAACAGCTCGATTTCGGCTTCAAGGAGCTGCTCAACGACGACGAGAGTGCAGCGTGTGCTCATCAAGAGCTGGAGAAACTGCGCGGCGAGCTCAGTCGGATCAAGAAGGAGAATGCCGCCCTCGAGAGTGGACGCCAGACGATGACGGAGCAGCTGGACCGCGTCGATCGTCTTAACCGCGAGCTTTCCACCCGCCAGAACGAGAAGATGGACGAGCTGTATCGGCAGCTTGTGGAGAAAGAAGAGACCATCACGGCACTCAAGAGCGCGGAAAGGCAAGCGGCTTTACTGCAGCAGGAGAAAGAGTCGTGGGAAGGGAACGTCACGGACGTTCGCTTGAGATGCGAAAGCCGAGTGGAAACGGAAGTCCGCAAGGCCGAGGGGCTTCGCGCTCGCATTGAGCAGCTGGAGCAAGACAACGTGGCCCTCAAGCAGCAGATCGCCGAGCTGGAAGACGAAAGCGCCAAGTGGAACGAGAAGATGCACCTGTCGGAACTCTCTCTTCGCCAGAAAGACCAGCAGCTGCAGGAGCTCAAGCGTGAGCTCGCTCTCGTGCAAGGGCAGCTGGCGGAAGCTACCAAGCAGATTGACAGCGGCCGCCGAGAGATCAGCAGCCGCGAGCAAAAGCTGCTGAAGGAGAGGAAGAAGATGGAGCGAGAGACGAGTCAGCTCGTGCATCGCATCGAAAGCGCTGGAGAACGCAACCTTGAGCTGGGAGAAAAGGTGATCGCTCTCGTCAAGCAGTCCAAGGCGGACCAGACGGATCTCGTGGCGCTGAGCTCGCAAGTCAAGAGCTACAAGGACCAGGTGGCGACTCTGGAGAAGCAGCTTGGGCAGATCCACCGTCGCAGCGGCCAGGAATCGGACACGGTGCGGGATCTGGAGCGGAGACTGAAGGACGTCACGTGCGTCAAGGAGAGCTACCAGGTCGAGATGAACAAGCTCCGTCAGATGCTGGAGCACGTGCAGAGCGACCACAGCGTGGCCAAGCAACAGCGCGACGAGGCCGTCAAGCGGATTCGCCTCCTCGCGCAGTGCCGAGACGAGATGAAAGCCACGGCCGCAGATCACACGACCGAGCTGGTCGAGGAGATCGAGGCGCTGCAGCACCAAATGGACAGCGAGCGCAAACGCTGCGCCGTGCTGCTGGCCAACGAGAAGACGCTGCTGCGGGATCTCCAGGAGCGGAATGGCGCCATCACGAAGCTGCAGCGCACAGTGTCCGTGCTTCAGCACCAGGTGAACGACCGAGCCAGCAGCGACCGCTCCAGCAGCTCGACTCCAAGCCGCAGGCGGCGGTCGCGAGGCAGCAGCACGCCGGTGAGCAGCAGCAACCAGTCCACCGTGCCAACGTCGAGCTCCTTGTCCCCGCAGCACCAGCGGCATCACTCGCAGCACCGGCCAGAAGCGCACCAAGAGCTGCGATCCAGCACCGTGTCGAGCGCCGGGTCCACCGTGACGCCGGCCAAGGAAATGGACCACCTGCTGAGCAACTTGGAGCGCATCTCGGACTTCTCGGCGCAGGTGCAGCAGCTCCACCCGTAATTTATTCGTGGCAGTAGGGGGAAGTACATGTGCAAGCTGTAACAAAACCACAAGAACGTCGTGTCCTCTCTTGATCTGCCAAGCCAGGTTGAAACGAGGCATCGTGCAGTTGTACTGTTGTGTCGCGTGGTTGCAGTCTTGCACTCTGGCGCCAATAAAGCCGCGCTCGTCGTCCAAAGCCTCGGCGTGCGACGGCCTACAACGCCCCCACGCAGCTTCCCCACCGGTTCGCTCGGCACCAGGCCGGGTCTTCACGATGGGCTCTGCACTGGCGGCTCGGAATCCGCGCGATGTCGCACATGACGCGTGCGCTCGTGGTATAGAGGACTATTCGCTGCACTGGGCCGTGTCAATTCCCAGACTATGGCGTTGCAAATGCATTTGTCCTCGCACATCGAAGGCTTGTTGGACTTGAAGTGGCCACGTCACTCGGCTCGGGACCAAATTTTGTGTGCATGGCGTGTGTAACGGTTGATATACAACTTTCAAGTGTATTATGCGTACGGTTTGTGTACCCAGTGGTTTTTCGGCACCCCTTCCGCTGAGCTTCGTCACAATCAGATCGGCGTCGCGCAGTGGAAGGCTCGCTGGATACTTTGGAACTATGAGCGACGAGCACGCGGCCGACGCGCCCGGATGGATGCAGGAGCAGGCGGCAGAGTACGCGGACCTGGTGGGCAGCTTCGTGGAGTCCGTGGTGGACTCGGACACGGACGAGATCCTCGAGTACCAGCTCATCTGGGAGGGCGGCGACTTGGGCGTGGCGCTCACGACGCTCGAAGGTGACGCTGGTGGCGTGGCTGTGAGTCGCATCACGGGCAAGGGTTTCCCCTTCGGCATCAAGAACGTCGGGCCCGGAGATCTGCTACTGTCCATCAACATGAAGGACACGACCAAGATCTCGCTGGACGACGTCGTGGCCTATCTGCAGGTGTGCGACCTGCCGGCCACGCTGCGCTTCAAGAAGCTTTCACCAGTCATGGACCAAGCGCCCGCCCCAGTGCCTCGTAAGAGCACGTACGTCATCACCAGCGGCGCCACAGGCCCCACCAGCCCCGTGGGTTCCTCCGCTCCGCCTTCCCATCCTCGCGGCTCCGGCAAATACGCGCCGCCGCCGCCGCCGCACCCGGAGCGAGCCTCCATGCCTGTGCACAAGATGCCGTCCGAGTTCCCGGAGCCGCCGGCGCCGCCGCAGCGCCAGAGCGCCAAGGTGCCGGTCACCAAGGTGGTGCACTCGCCACCCAAGCCGGCGCCCAAGTCCCCTCCCAAGCCGGCGCCCAAGTCCCCACCCAAGCCTGCTGCCAAGCCGCCTGCTCCGGAACCAGTCGCGTTCGAGGACGACCCAGTGTACGAAGAGCACGAACCTGTTTACGAGGAGCAGCGCAGTGCTCCGAAGTCGAAGCCTGCGCCCAAGTCACCGCGCAAGCACAAGGAGCCGGAGCCGGTGGTGGCCGCCCCCGTGTCGTCACGCAAGTCCAAGTCGCACAAGTCACACAAGCAGTCGAAGCCCGCTTCGCCGCGCGAGTCGGTCGCCCCGGAGGAGAAGCTCCGCGAGCTGGACGGCCTCGTGCTCACGTCGGGCGTGAACGACCTCGGCTTCGAGGATTCCGAGGACGAGTCGGTGCGTGCGTCGCGCGAGTCGCGCGATTCCTGGCGCGACGGCAGCTTCGATGTGGACGCCGTCCACGATGAGTGGAAGATCGACGAGGACGACGAGGAGAAGGAAGAGATCCCGCTTGTGGAGAAGAAGCAGAAGAAGCGCAGCAAAAAGCACGCCAAGGAGCAGTTCCAGCGGGGGAAGAGCGGCTCGACGGTCGCGATGCTCGGCCATTTCTCGGTGGAAACGAACCCGGACGTCTTGCCGATCCTCCCGGACGCGGAGGACGCCACGGGGATCGCTGTGATCGACAACGTGAGCGACTTCACTTCCGACGAGCATGGGTCGCCCACTCATGGCAGCTCCCCCGTGCGTCCATCCGACACGTCGTCGGCCGACCAGAGCTCGCTGGTCTCGTCGATGAATTCGTCCATGAACGACACGCTGAACAGCGACGCGCCTCGACCGTCCGTGCGCATGACGATGGATAACACGGCCCCGCTCATGCAGAGCCACCCGATCGGCACGCTGCACGAGATGTGTGCCAAGGGCAACCTCCGCGGCGTGGTGCAGCACTTGCGCGTGGACGGCCCCGAGGCGCTGCTGAACCGCGAGCCCAACCACGGCCAGACGGGGCTGCACCTCGCCGTGAAGAGCGGTAAAGTGCCGCTGGTCAAGGTGATTCTGGAGCAGTTCAAACCGCTCGAGGACATCATCAACGTCGAGGACGACAAGGGCAACACGGGACTGCACTTTGCCGCCACCAAGACGCCCGCCATGGTGCATCTCTTACTGGAGAACGGGGCGAGCGCCAACGTCAAGAACAGCCGCAAGTTCACGCCGCTCATCATCTCGGTCATCACGTCCAAGGACGACAGCGTCATTATCCCTCGCATGCTGCTTAAGTTCGGCGCCAACCCGAACGACATGCACGACAGCCAGACCGTGATCCACACCGCCATCGCCTCCGGACGGCTGCAAATTGCTGGCGCGCTGGTGCGGGCAGGCGCCAAGATGGACGTGGAGGACGCCGAGGGCAAGAGCGTGTTCGAGAAGCTGCCCCGCAAGGATCTCCGCCTGCTCATCTCGCACATCTACTTCCCACCGACGTACATCACGAGGAAGGAGCGCGCCGAGTGCATGCTGTGCCGCCAGAAGTTCAAGTTCGGCTACCGCGAGCACAACTGCACGCACTGCGGCCGCCTCTGCTGCGCCGAGTGCTCAGCGCTGCACGTGGAGATGTACAAGTTCCCCATGGGCTTCCCCGGCCGCACTCGCCGCGGCGCGGCCAACCACGACCAGAAGCGCGTGTGCAAGACGTGCTACAACGTGTTCAAGGAGCGCAACGAAGAGCCCGAGAAGAACGACATCTCCAAGTTCATCAACCGCGTGATCAACATCGAATGGGACGAAGTGAACCCGGAGAAGCTGCAAAAGATGCAGGACCCAGGCCGTCGCGGCGAGTAGGTGTAGACACCCCACGGAGGAAGTGGGGCGATAGAGTGACGGGGCCCCGCCGTACAGAATCAACAAAAATCTTTGTGCTTACCTTGCGGATTCGGAGATTTACCTTGTAAGACGCAAGCGATTTTCTATATGCACTACATTGGCCCACCGCACGAGAACCGCCTCATGTCCTTGAAGATCGACGCAACACCTGGATCGCTTGGCCAGCACGTGCTGTAACAACCCGTCTCAAGACAAGATCCCGCCAAGAGGAGTCTGTGCCATCGTGCGTGAGCTTGATCCGCGTCAGCAATTCCGCGATCAGCGCTTCACCACAATGGTGCGCATGCCCAGATCTTTTGGTGACTCGGGATTTGACCATGAGTCCACCGGAGAAGATGTGAAGGTCAAGTTGGAACCTGGGATTGAAGCATTGACAGCAGAAGAATCGCCGCTGACACTGCTGAAGGAAAAATGATCAACTGATCGACCGAGTGCCGGGAGGAGCAGGATCGATATGAAGGAGAAAGATCTAGCAACGAAACTAGAAATGAAACCTCAACCCCCTCCCAGATCCCTTCGGGGACCCGGGTCGCAACGCAAGTTAAGACCCGCCGGATGAAGGTGTTGTCGTACATCCCCTCTTGCCTTGGGTCGGGTACGCCGAGGCTGGTAGTGGATCGTTCTTACTGGTGGGGGTCACGGAAGAACACACTAACAAAATAAAGTGTTTCGTTAGGTGTTGAAGGCAAGGGAAATG
>KV737870.1:0-40886 GCA_000500225.2 Phytophthora pinifolia | reverse complement strand
GGAATCAAGGCGTCGTCGTCGTGAGCTCCGCGAAGAAGGTGAAGAACTGCCGCATGCGGTCATGCCTCTCGTTGTCGTGCTGCATGCCATTGGCGGAGCAGTTGCAATTGAGCAACGAGGTCTTTGTCAGGCGCTCACCCATCCAGCATCATACACATGCCATTCGCCAGGTTTCTCACTTGGTCTCGCGAACATTTCGACCAAGCGATGGCGGCTCCTGCTGCGGCTGCGACCGTTGGTGCCGCCGTGGGCGTGGAGCGCACCATCGAGCTGCTGGCGCCAGTATACGCGGAGCTGTGTCCTCCATCCACCCACGCAACAACGAGTGCCGCGGTGGAACTGCAGCGCTCGGCAGACGACTGGATCCAGCTCGAGTTCTCTGGGCTGAACCTGCGCAAGGATGTGGAGTGCGTAAATGGCGCACGCGGCTGCCGCTGCGACTTCGTGCGCTTCCTGCGGGCTCTACTGGTGCTGGCAGAGCGGATGGTCCTGCGACTGAGCACCACGTACGTCGTGGCCGGCCAGCCGCCCGTCGCGACGCTGCAAGTGCGCGTGCGGGTGCACGAAGACGCCGTGCCCGGCACTTCTCTCAAGGACTTCGGGTTCGTGCTGAGCCACCTGCAGGCAACAGTGCTGTCAATCGTGCCGCGCAATGAACTAGCGCGCAGAGAGGCCGTGAACGCGGCGCTGGAGGCGGCCCGGCACAGTTCGTGCCATGTCGTCGGCTGCAGGCTGCACCCTTGGGACGCAAAGCAACCCAAGAAAAAGCTCAACCTGCCCGACGTGTTCCACAGCTTGATGAGCCAGGAGGAGGTGGACCAGATGGAGATCCGAGACGACGCCACCTACGTGGCGCGCATGTCGCGCCGCAACAAACAAATCGTCGTGACCGACCTGCCCACCAACACGCTGCAAGACATCGTGTGTCTGATGGATGCACGGGACCTGGCTTCGCTGAGCGGCGTGTGCTCGCTGTTTCAACACATGGCGTACGAAGTGGTCCCTGGACTCAACCTGGTGCTGTATGAGCACCAGCGCAGGGGCCTCAAATGGATGCTGCGCCGAGAAACACCGTCGCTGACTTGCATTCCTCAGCCACACCCGTTCATTCTGACCCAAAGTGAGTCAGCACCGGCCATTGACTTGATTGAAGGCCGAGTGATCGCCCACCCTCATGTGACAGCAAGTGACGCGTGCGGAGGCATGTTCTGCGACGAGCCAGGTCTCGGCAAAACCATCACCATGTTGGCGCTCATACTGCGAACAAAGGGGCAAACGACAGACAAGTCACCAGTCACTACTCATGGTCCAGGCGGGGATACAAACAAAAATCGACCAGGGTTGCGCTCAGCAAGGTCCCGTGGTCGCTCGGTGAACGTCGAAGACCTGGTGAGCTCTGGCGCTTCGTTGGTCGTAGTGCCGGATCCGCTGGTTGAGCACTGGAAGTACCAAATCGAAGCTCACGTTGCACCGGGAGCCTTGCGAGTGTTCGTTGACAGTGGCGTTGAGCACACTCTGCCTTACAATGTGGATCTTGCGGCATACGATGTTGTCGTCACCTCGTTCACGAGGTTAGCACGCGAGTGGAGGCATCATAGACCTACGTCGGCATTAGAGGAGCGTATGCCCGAACGATACGGCTTTGAAGGGCCACAACGGTATGCTGACGGAACTCTTCGCGGGGAGGTTTCTTCTCTTCTCACGGTGCACTGGGTACGAGTGATTGTGGACGAAGGACACAAGCTGGGAGGTCAAACTCCATCAGATTTGATGCAGCTGGCCAGGTTGTTGTGTGCCGAAAGACGGTGGGTAATGACCGGAACCCCAACGCCAAACACTCTCCAGTCTGCCGATCTCCGCTACATGCACGGACTTCTAGTTTTCCTGCGCAACTTACCATACGGGAATCCTGACGGACAAGCTTGGGTGAAGGGTATTGCTCGTCCTTTCGAACGGAATGAGGTCGTCGGGTTTTACCGCTTGCAGCATCTTCTCAGCCGAATCATGATGCGGCACACGAAAGAGTCGATTCGGGAATTGCCTGAACCGATTCGACGCACAGTGTTCATTGACCCGACGCCAAGCGAGTACGCACAATACAACGGCGTAGCTGCAGCTGTCCGCGCCAACTTGGTTATTACGAACATGGACCCGAAAACGCCCGGAAACCAGCACCCGGACAGCCTTTTGAACCCCATCAACCGAAAAGATGCACTGCGTGTCGTCTCTAATCTTCGTTCTGCCTGCTGTGGCGGGGCTGCCGTGGAGATTTCTCTCACCGAGACATCTCGGTTGGACACGATTAACATGCTGAGCGATCTTCGAGTGGATGGAGATAATATGGCAGTTGTGCTCGAATACCTGCGTAAAGTGCAGCTCCCAGGGATGGTCACTCAGTGTGGCTGCTGCAAGCGCAAACTGCAACTGCTTATGATCATTCCGTGCGGGCATTTGTGCTGCGCAGACTGCGTCGAAGATCGGATGCAAAGGGTTGGCCCCAGTTGCTTTCGCTGCCACGCCGTGTTTGATCGCGAGGCTTTTCAAAAGCTCCAGCCGGGCTTTGAGTTTGAAATGGTGGAAGACGCGACGCTGGAGACCGACAATCCCAACCTAAACCATAATGGTCGGGCGCGTGTCAATCAGCTTCAGCAGCTCGTCAATCAAGACCAACGTCATGAAAGAGAGGGGCGGGGGCCTCGAGGGCGTGGAAGGAATCGACGCGGCCAGGAAGCAAATGGTCCTGATGCCCCCCGCGAACCTCGTCGAGCACTGGATCTTACGCGGGATATCCATTTCATTGACGCTAGCAAAGCCTTCTACGCCGCCACTCGAATCAAAGAGTTGAAGGAAGAGTTTTTGCTGGGCAACGTTCACCCAAGTGGCCAGTCTTCGCGACGTCAAGCTCGTTATCTGAAGGCTATCATCTTTTCGCAGTTCAAGGAGCACATTTGGCACACAAAGGTTGCGTTTGCTCAGCAAGGTGTGCCTACTGCCGACTTCATCGCTGGTCTCAGTCCAGAAATCCGGATGAAGCAGCTCATGCGCTTTCGAAAGGATCCTAATGTGAACGTCCTCCTGCTAACGGAGGTTGGCTCGCACGGGTTGGATCTCTCCTTCGTCACGCACGTTTTCTTGATGGACGAGATCTGGGATAAATCGCTGGAGCAGCAGGTTATTAGCCGAGCTCATCGGATGGGCGCAAACCAAGCTGTGGTGGTGGAGCAGTTGTGGATGCGGGGCAGTGTGGAGAGCCAAATGCTGAGGCCCATCGAAGCAGACGAGAATCAAGCTGAGCTAGAGGACAAGAAGCTGGGTGTGCTTGCTTCGCCTTCTCGAATTCAACGACAAGAGGGGGGTTCTCCTGGGAAATCTCCCAAGAAGTCGAATACTGGCGGAGGGACAATGTTTACCTCGCCGAGCAAGAAGCGCAAGCGGCATCGAGCAAATGGTGGGGACGCACGGAAGGCTACGAAAGGCAACAAGAACACCTTCCTTCAGCGCAAGCTCGACTACGTGCTCAACAATTTGAGGTTGTTGGGAGAAAATATTGTTGCAGAGCCTGGTCAAGTGCGCTTCTTCGTAGAAGACGAGCACAAGGATGTCGTACGCGAAGCAATTCACGTAATGCCGAACCGAGGCACGCGCGGGAACGCATTGTTGGCACCACCTACCCAGCAACCGGCACCGGTCGCGTTGTTTGCTGCCGCAACGCCACTTCCTACGGTCCAGACTACTGGTACTGCACGTCCACGCCCACCAGCGAGGCGGGTAGTCACGTTTGCAGAGGAAAAACCCACGCAGAGCTCTTTGTCGCACGTCCCGATGCCCAAACGGACCTCGAGTGACACAATTTTGATCGATAGTTCTTCAGATGAAGCAATGAAGGAGGAGAATGATCATGAAGACGACGAGCAAGACGAAAATGAGCAAGATGATGATGACGATCAAGACGATATGGACGCAAAAGCGATGATGCAGAATGCGCGGCGTCGCTGGGCGACACGAAGGAAGAATATGAGTACTTCCTGGTCTTCTAGCGATGAGGACGAGGAAATCAAACCTCCTCCGTTAAAGCTGACCACTGGGGTCAGAACGAAGGTGAACGGCGTGACGATAGCGAGACCCAAAGCCAAGGCAGTGTCCTTTGTCATGATTGACGACGATGACACTGATTCCGAGTGATGCCGACACGCTGATCGCAAGTAGCGAAAGGTATTCGCGTGTTCTTATGATGAGGTTCTTCGAAGGTTAGCTCCAAACGGCTTCGTGAGGAGAGGCATTGGCCTCTCCTGCCTTTTGGATGATGGAATAGAAGTTGTCACTGGAGTCTTGGCACTTGGTCTTGTCCATTCTCAGCTGCGCGTTCCGCAGGAAGCCAAGGAACTTCCTTTCCTGGGCGCTCAGATCGGGGTGCCACACGTCGATGATCAGCACGATCCGACTGCGGGCATCGTCGTCATTCCAGGCCTCGTGCTCGAACGAGTCGTCGAACACGAAGCACTTGCCCTCTTGCGCGTAGACGACCTCGTCGCCTGCTCGAAGTCGGCATCGTCCCTCTGGCACGACCAGCGGCAAGTGGCAGCGTAGCTTCTTGTTGGTGGGTCCGTTGTGCTTCCTGACGTGGGTACCTGGCGCCAGAGCGGAGAAGAAGGCGTGGTCGTAGTGGCCGTCGATTGACTCAATGATGGCTGCAGTCTTGGGGCACAGCGCTCGATTCTTGCGGAAGTCCACGTTGTGCAGGAACAGGTACAGCACGTTCCAGTCCCCGGCGTCGTGACCCGCGCTGCCCAGCCCGTCCTTCGCCTGCGAAAGTTGTCATCATGTCAGCTTGAGCAATGCTACAAGATCTTTTATTCGCCACAACTTACGTTGATGTCGCTGGCCCAGGAAGGCGCCCGGTACGGCTGGAATACCGACCTGCTGCAGCCCTTGAGCGCCAGCAGCTCCTCCTTTATGACGGCGAAGTTGCTCTCGAGTGTCTGCACCCACGGGAATTGTCTGCAGCTCCACAAAGGTGCCACGCGCAGCTGTGGAATCACCTCGGGACAGCCACGCTGCCACGAAGAGCAGTCGGCCGGCATGCGCCGCCCATTCAGCTGCAGTACCAGCCACCCGCGCAGCCGGCGGAAGTCGTTGGCATCCACATCATCGCTGCCCATGACATGCTGCAGCCACTGCAATAAAACCCGCTCGCTGAAGGCGGAGACGCCCCAGGAACGCACCAACGCGCGCAGCTTGTCCTCGACCTGATGCTCGTCCATTGTTTTTGGCGACTGTCAAAGATGTGGCTACATTGGTGTGCAAAATCATTTACTAATGTGGTGCACACCATCTCTCTTCAACTGTTTTATTGGCGCGAACGCGACAAAAGGTCTCATGAGCAGCTACGAGTACGTGGACATCGACGCGATCCTGGCAGGAGATGAGCGCGTCAAGTGCACCTTCAAGACAGAGGTGCTGGAGGGTGGATACCTGGACCCGAGCTGCCGCAAATCGGATCTGCCTGAGCACGCGGCCGTAGAGCTGCCACTGTGGCTGGCGACGCCTCTAGCGCGCCGTGGCGACGTAGATCTGACGCCTCCGCACTTCCTGACGCCGCGCTTCCGACGCATGCTGAAGGCCGGCCCGTCGTCCGTGAACCTGCGCGAGTTCTCGCAGTATGTGCTGGAGGTGGGGCGCCAGCTCGCGCCGTACGTGGAGGAGGAACAGCAGCGCGAGATCGACGAGGTGCTGCGTCTGTGCTTCGGCGGCGAGCGCTACCGCGAAGTCCTCAACAACGCCTTGAGCTCCATGGACGAGGACACGACCGAGTTCACGCGCAAACTCACGCAGGACGAGAAGAAGCTCTTCGACGCCGGCGCGCGGGGCGCCAGGGACTTTTTGCTCTGGAAGGGCCGCCAAGCCGAGACCATCACCACCGCTACGGTCGTCCAGCGCTCGCTCAAGAAGCGCAAGTTCCGGTCTTAGCTTTAACGAGGCGTCAGGCTGGAGGACATCTGGTAATATACATAAATAACTTACAAGCAAATCATACACACAGCGTCAATTCAGTCTTTCGACAGTTACATACATAATGCGTCACCTCGATATTTCTCTCCTACGTTTAGCAACCAACCTTCAAGCCTCCTCATCTCGTCAATCGACCACGATGCTGGTGACCTTCGTGCTGGACACGAGCGCGTCCATGAACCAGAGCACGAGCTCGGGCATGACGCTGCTAGACTACGCCAAGTCGGCGGTGGAGCGCTTCGTCAAGCGCGTGCGGGACCCCAGTCGGCGCTACCAGCACCACTTCATGCTGCTTTCGTGCGGCCGCGACGGCCGTCCCAAGAAGGACGCTTCCTCTTCCTCCTCTTACAACGGCCGCGTGCGCGTGGGCTGGGACCAGTCCACCAATAAGGAGGCTTTCCTCCGAGAACTCAAGAACCTGCGCGCCACCGACTTGAGCGACGTGGGCGCGGCGCTTCGCCAGGCCTTCGAGCTCATGAACCAGATCCGCCTGCAGTTCAACTGGGACAGCTACGCGCTGGGCCGCTCGCCCTGGAACACCAACGTGTCGGTCTGTGTGCTGCTCACAGACGCCACCGCACTCTCAGGCGCCGACGGACTCATCCAGGACGCTCTTACTATCGCTCCGTCCAGTGCGGTAGGCGCAGACCTCACGTACGAGCCGTACAGGTGGGACCAGCGGCTCTTTACAGTCGCCCTGAAGCTCTCAGCCTGCATGAACGGCGCGAAAGCGCAACCATCCGTGCCTGCAGACCTCATGGCACTCAGTGAAGCCACGGGCGGCATGCTCTACATGCCCACGTCTAAGCCTGCCGTGGAGCAGAGCATCGATCAGATCATCTTGAAACTCAAGGCCGGCGCTGTAGTCAAGTTCAAGTGTGAAGCTACTGAAGGGGAAGCCGAGTTTGCGACGACGAGGAACATTATCGCTCCGATTCCCAGCGGCAAGGAGTTCTGCTGGCCGGTGGCGGAGGCCTTCTGGCTTGACCGCAACACGGCTGCGCTGCTCACGCGGGAAGCGCACCCGACGCTGGTCTTCTCGCGCGTAGTGGAGAACGCCATCGAGGCTGCGACGAGCCACATGCTGCTGGATACACTCAAGTTCCCAGCGGATAACTACGTGTTGGAGACGCCCATGAGCCCCACGCCAGGTCGCGGCCAGCGCTGGCTTGTGTATGTTCAAGGAAGCAAGGGAGACGGACGGCTGGGAGACCCGGTTGGAATGCTACGCGCGCCGAGCTCCGGCCCTGGCGTCCCCACGTCCACCGCCAACGCCATACTCGTCCTGCTACCGTACAACTTCCCCAAACTCTTTTCGTTGCTGGTGGAAGCCGCGCGCGTGTATCAGGCGAGCGGGCAGAACATTAACTCGGCGTCTGGAGCGTGGATGTTCCAGGCGAAGGCCATGCCCTCCTCGTGGCGCGAGGCGTTCTCGGCGTACCTCAGCGGCTGCCCGATCTACTACTACGCGCCGCTGAAGAAGGCGCTGCGCAAGTACAACTTGCACGACATGGTGCCTGAAGTGCAGGACTCGGGACGGAGCTACCAGATCTCGAACTTCTTGAACCGCCTCCGAGAACAAGCCATCGCCGAGAGCGACAGCAACAACAAGTTGTTCGCTCGAGCAAGCCCGTCAGGCCTGCGCGGCATCCCCGACTCGTCTCCTTCTGCGTCGCCCATCTCCAACCGAGACGGGGCCACGACCCAAACTGATGCGACGTTGGATGCTATTGCGACGATGTCGCTTCAGGACCTCCGCGCCGCGCACCAGAAGAGCAAGGCGCTGTTCTTCGAGAAGTCGTCAAAGCACCACTTCCAGGTAGCTCTTCCTCGCGTGACGGCTCCGAAAGACGGAGCGGTGTCATTGAAGCTGGCGCCGAGCTGGCAGGCCGTGGAGGAGGATGAGAAGCATCGTCAGCCGATCGACGTCATGAGTGACTACGAGTCGCGGTTGGTCAAGAAGGAAGCGCTTCGTAACCCTCTGGCCGAAGCGGAGCCAGACGAGGACACCCCGACTGGACTGCGACGACGCCAGCTGTGCTTTAACCTGGGGAACCCGTACAAGAAGAGCTCGTCCAAGGCAAGCAACGTGTACCAGGGCGAGGCTGCAGATGAAGCCGCTGCCTTAGGTGGTCAGTCCCCGAAGCGCCAGCGTACGCGCAAGCGCTCTTCTCAGCTCAAGCGGGACAAGAAACACTCGAAGCGTTCGCACCGGATGCGCGGCTCACCGTCCTTCAAGTCGTCGCCGGGCTCGCCATCCCATTCTCCCAGCTCCCCCGTTTCCAGCACTTCGTCAACGATTTCGTCCCCGGGGCGAAGCGACGGTGGCGACTCCGCCATGACGGACAGTTCTGTCGGGTCCAACTACTCTGTCAAGGCGGAGACTGCGCAGATGCTGGGCATCCCGCTGCACGATGCTGACTTCGTAGAAGATGAGAAGAGCAGCAGCTTCGTCCGGCTGGTCTACGGCGTCTTGGCGGAAAACTGGGAGTCGTGGAGCACGATCATCAAACTCATCAAGGCGCGCTCGACTACGCAACAGGTAGGAATCGCTGCGCTGAAGGGTACTGACGTGGTCTTAACCAATGGTTGTTTTGCGTTGCTGCTGTTCAGGAGAAGGAGTTCGTTGTGAGTGGCCTTCGCTCAATGAAGGGCGGCCCGACAGCAGTGAAAACGTACATTGAACAGGCTATCCAGTACTCGGAGCAGTTCCGGCAGAAGGCGTTGGAGCAGCAATTGCGGCAATTATTGGACGAAGTGACCAAGAAGGCGAACACGCCAAAAGCAGAGGCGGCAGCGTAACTCAGCGATGGTGGAGCAATGTCCTCGTCAGTATTTGAACTCGAATGGTAACCAGTTTCGATATGCAGGTGTGTGGGTGCTGTTGTGGTCATGAAGTATCTGCCAGGTTCGCCGTGAAAAGTCGCGAAACGACAGCGGCGCCAAGGCAATTTGAAGCGACACAAACAGACTGGCCGGCGCATTCGCGTTCGTGGCGGTGGCTTGTTTTCCACTTGAAGGTCTTTCAAGACCGAACGAAAGCCGGATGAGTAAGCGCAATCCAAAGAAGGTAAGACTCGCCTCGATTCCGGTGCTTCAGTGCTGCTGCGTGAGAAGTTGACTGTGTTTTCCGGTGCAGGCAGCGGACGCGGCGTCTCTCAGCTTGGTACTGAAAGCACTGGACCAGTATGAGCAAGACGATACAAGCTCAACGCTGTCAGCGTTCGGATCGCTCATTGGAACTGCAGGAAAAGCTCCTCCAGCGAAACGTTTGCCGCCTCACACCCAGCCGCTGAACTATGTGGCCAACAAGTCGAGTAAGCAGCTAGCGAGAGTTAAAAGGGCACCAAAGCTAGTAGCCGACCGCTCCAAGAAGGCGGCTCTCGGTACTTTGGGAGGAGCGGCACTTGCGGAATGGCTCGAGTCTCAGATCCCGCGAGACGGACTCGGACATCCAGCCATCGCCTCGGCGTACCCTGGAGCGTCGAACAATGCCGACCCGAACGCGTGTATAGCAGGAACTTTTCTACCGTTGTGGTGCTTTCTAGACGTGGAGGAAGACACCGGCATGGCTGGCCAACGCCCCGACCTGGTGAAGCAGTTACCGATGAAGGCGGTGGGGCTGCCACTGGACGACACTACTGGCATCGCAGGAAGCTGGTCCAGCTGTATGGTGACTGCCTTTGACGCTTCGTTGGGTCGTTTTATTGTTTCCTGGTCTGCTGGGAAACGAGTGGGGTCTCCGGTAATGCATCGTGGGCTCCTGTGCTTGGAGAAGGACAACTGCGGGGCCTTTGTGCAGCGCATACAGCGTGCTGGTCAGCGCCGTGAACAAGCTGAAGCAGCCCTGCGGCAATCGCTGTACGTGGAGAGTATGCCCATCAGCTCGGACACCCAATTGGACTCGCACACGATCAGCAACATCCTTCAACTGACGCTCTCGTCGTCTTCTGTGCCGACGAATATCGGCACGTCGGCGCTGCTGGAAGAAGTGAATGCGGACTACATGTACACGATGAACAAGCTCATCTTCGAGACGAACGTGGACGACATGCAGCACGAGTTCTCGGACCTGAGACTTCCTCAAGCACCGGCTCCGCCGCCTCCTCCACAGTGTGGAGTCATCGCTGTGCCGCCTTACGAGTACAATCGTCGCTTCCTGGAGATCGCGACGGACAAGTTTGTCAACTTGTCGTTTGCAGTGAGCGCGTTGCTGGACGTGCGTCGTAGCTGTGTGGACGTAGGCACGCAGAAGCTGCTGCTGGAGCAGCAACCGACCGAGCTCAGCTTTGGTGGAGGCGCCCGGCCACAGCCCAAGAGTCTCACGCTGGCGGAGTTCCATTCGCTGCACGCCCAGATGAGCCACACGGCACTGCGATTCATGCGGGATTGCTGGACGCGGTTGGCGGCCAAGCGCATCCAGCTGCACTTCTCTCAGGCGCAACATCCGCTATACAATGTAGCGGAGCCCAACCGCCAGAAGTACTTCGAGTTACCGCTCCGTCGCTTCTTACAGCGCGTGAACTACATGGTTGAAGACACGCTCCGCCTGCTCATCCAGCAGAACTTCGAGGGCTACGCACAGTTTGTCGAGGAAATGGCTGGCTTCGACGTGGAAGTTCGCGGTCCCAGCAATATTCGCGAGCGCTTGCTGCATCCTCCGACGGATCAGGCAGAGCAAACGAAGCAGGAAGCCGACCCGCTCTCCCCTTCCGTGTCGACACACCAACCGCTTTTCCGAGTGGAGCTGGTCATTTCTCAAGAGAGGCACATTCTGAACCAGGACGAAGTCGACAAGCGGGCAGCAGAAATCCGAGAATGGTCGGTTGCTAATGTGCAAGATCGTACAGCGCTGTGTCCAATTGAGCCCGTGGGGCCCCGAGAGGGCTACCGATTCGAGTACGTGACCAGCCCGGACGAGTTTAAAGGGGCTCTCGCTGGTCAGTTCGACGTTGCCCTTGAGCGTCTCAAGTCGCTCGAGTTGGTGGAGCGGCTCGTGATGGACCGCATCTTCTGGCCCAACCAAGAGAGCATCGCGTGTCTGAAAGACTCGGCCCAGTCCGTGACTGACCTGAAAACCCACGTGGGAGGCATTGTGGAGCGAGCTGCTCAGCCGCTGCTGGACTACCATCGACAGTTCGACCAGTACATTCCTCTGCTCAACCTGGATGTCGAGGACTACCTCGAGTCGATCATCCGCGTGCAGCCTGAAGAAAACACCGAAGAAGACGGCGAGGCAGCTCCTCTACTGCCCCCCGTCGAGCTAAACGAACTACGTCGACTGTTGGCGTACCATCGAGACGAAGAGGAAAAGCTGATGGAAACGATCCCGTCTCGTGCAGTAAACCTTGGACTCTTTCAGGTGGACCTGACGAATATCCGCTTTACGCTAGCGAAGAAACACCGCGACAGCTTTGCGCGGCTGCTCGAGGCCCAGGTGGCGTTCTGCTTCCAAGTGGCCACCCGAATCATGAGCAAGTTTGGCGAGATCAACCAGAATTTGTCGTCTACTCCGAAGGATATCGAGAGCCTGACCGCGCTTCAAGAGTACATGACTGGACTGCCAGCTGTGTTGGCTCCTCTGCAGGAAGAAATCTCCCAGATGATGCGGGACAACACCCTCATCGACGACTTCCGCCACTACGTAAGCGATGAGCACCTGCGTCTTACGTGGCAGGTACAGGGATGGCCCAGCAAGGTGCTAGCGCAGAGCGCGCGATTCAAATGGGCGCTTGAGGAGCGCAAGGGCAAGTTCGCCAAGCAGATGGAGTCGGAGCAGGAGCGGTTCGAGAAGACTTTAGCGGCGCTGCAAGACGAGATCGAGACGTTTTCTCGGTACGACAACCTCGCCTTTGTAGACGACGTGGCGCATCATGCCATGTCAGTCCAGCGGAAGCTCGAGCAAGCGCAGCAAGACGCCATGCTATTCAACAGTCGAGAGACGCTTTTCGGGCATGAGGTGACGTCGTACGACGCTCTGGCGAGCGCCAAGAAAACCTTTGAGCCGTACCACCAGCTCTGGTCGACCTCGTACAACTGGATCCAAAGCAGGAAAACGTGGATCCAGGGAAGCTTCACCGACATTGACGCCGAACAAGTGGAGAAGCTCGTGGACTCGTACAGTACAGCGATCCAGAAGGCCTACAAGTTCTTCAGCAACAGTGGAAACGAAGCGTGCTCCAAGATCGCCGAGACGGTCAAGGAGCAGATCTCCGTCTTCAAGCCCTATGTCCCGCTCATTGTGGCGCTGCGGAATCCGGGCATGCGTCTGCGTCATTGGGAAGAGCTGAGTCGAAGTCTGGGCTTTGCGCTGGAGATTGACGAGAGTTTCACGCTCACCAACATCTTTCAGCTCAATTTACTGGACCGCATCGATGACATCGTGAAAGTGGCGGAGGCGGCAGGCAAGGAATACCAGGTCGAGCAGGCTTTACGCACGATGAAAGGGGCCTGGGAGAGCGTCGACTTGCAAATCGTAGCGTATCGAGAGACTGGCACGTACGTGATCAAAGGTGTGGACGAGATTCAGGCGATCTTGGACGAGCACGTCACCATGACTCAGGCCATGATGTTTTCATCGTTTAAAGGGCCCTTCGAGGACGAGATTGTGGAGTGGAACACGACGCTTCAGCTCATCTCGGAGGTGCTGGAAGAGTGGCTGGCAGTGCAGCGCAACTGGCTGTACCTGCAGCCGATTTTCGAGTCTCCTGACATTAACAAGCAGCTCCCAGCGGAGGGGAAACGCTTTGCTTCTGTCGACAAGAACTGGCGTCAAACGCTGGCTTCTGCGAAAGCCAAACCCAAGTGCGTCGAGTTCTGCAGGAGCACCAAGCTCTTAGAGAGGTTCCGAGAATCGAATCTCTTCTTGGAGCTCGTGCAGAAAGGCCTGAGCGACTATCTCGAAGTCAAGCGCTCGGCCTTCGCTCGGTTCTACTTCCTCTCGAACGACGAGTTGCTGTCGATCCTGTCCGAGTCCAAGGACGTGAAGCTCGTTCAACCGCACTTAAAGAAGTGTTTCGAAGGCATCGTCCAAGTCACGTTTGAAGACGATCTGACCATCAGTGCCATGATCTCGGCTGAAGGCGAAAAGGTGCCGTTCTCGACGATGGTGGACCCCAAGGGCAAGAACGTGGAGCACTGGATGATGGAGGTGGAAGACATGATGAAGCTCTCGATCCGCGACATCATGGAGCGGGCGATCGCAGACTACACGCAAATCGATCGTTCGCTTTGGATTCAAAAGTGGCCAGGCATGTGTGTGCTCAACGGCAGCCAAATGCACTGGACACGCGAGATGGAGGATGCCATGGACGCGGACGGCCGCGAAGGAGTGCAGAAAATGATGGCTCGACAGCTCGGCCAATTGGCCGACATGGTGACGCTTGTGCGTGGCAATCTGGACAACATGGCTCGTATCACCTGTGGCGCTTTGACTGTCATTGACGTGCACGCTCGTGATGTCACGCGCAAGCTTGTGGCACTGAACGTAGAGTCAAAGGGAGATTTCCTGTGGAGCTCGCAGCTCAAATACTACTGGGCTGACAAGAATCTGTGGGTCCAGGCCGTAACGTCACGGCGTCCGTATGGCTACGAGTACTTGGGCAACTCGTTCCGGCTAGTTATCACGCCGCTGACGGACAAGTGCTATCTGACGCTGATGGGTGCGCTGCAGATGATCCTCGGTGGCGCCCCCGCTGGCCCGGCTGGTACCGGGAAGACCGAAACGACGAAAGATCTGGCCAAGGCGCTGGCCAAGCAGTGCGTCGTGTTCAACTGCTCGGATGGTCTGGACTACATTGCCATGGGCAAGTTTTTCAAGGGACTGGCATCGTGCGGAGCCTGGGCTTGCTTCGATGAGTTCAATCGAATCGACATCGAAGTGCTTTCCGTCGTTGGACAGCAGGTGGTCACGTTGCAGCTCGGCATTCGGCGCGGTGATACCCGAATCGTGTTTGAAGGCTCCGACATCAAGCTCAGCGACCAGTTCGGTGTGTTCATCACCATGAATCCTGGTTACGCCGGACGTAGTGAGCTGCCCGATTCGCTTGCAGCTTTGTTCCGACCCGTGGCGATGATGGTCCCCGACTACGCGCTGATTGGCGAGATCATGTTCTTCGCGTACGGGTTCTCGGATGCCCGCGCGCTTGGCGCCAAGATGGTGACGACGTTTAAACTCTGCTCGGAGCAGCTCTCGTCGCAGTTCCACTACGACTACGGCATGCGTGCCGTGAAGACTGTTATCACGGCTGCAGGAAACCTCAAGCGCGATGACCCCGACATGGATGAGGACGTTTTACTGCTACGCGCGCTGCAGGACGTCAACCTTCCCAAGTTCCTGGCGCACGATATCCCGCTGTTCAACGGTATTATCAGCGACTTGTTCCCTGGGAAATGCCGTCCGAACCTCGATCTCGGTGCGCTGATCAGTGTCATTAAACTGCAGACCCATCGGTTGAACCTGCAGCCCGTACCGTACTTCCTTACCAAGTGCATTCAGCTTTACGAGACAATCGTCGTACGACACGGCCTTATGGTCGTTGGCGCTACTGGCGGTGGCAAGTCCTGCAACATCGCGGTACTGGCAGACGCACTGACCGAACTCCAACGACGTGGGGAGTCTGGCTTCGCGTTTGAGAAGGTGATCAAGTACCAGTTAAACCCCAAGTCGATCACGATGGGGCAGCTGTATGGCGAATTCGATCCCAACACGCACGAGTGGCAGGACGGCATTTTATCGACGTTGTACCGAGCAGCGGCAAGCGACACAAAGCCCGACCGCAAGTGGGTCATCTTTGACGGCCCCGTGGATGCCATCTGGATTGAGAATATGAACACGGTGCTGGACGACAACAAGAAGTTGTGTCTAAACAGTGGCGAAATGCTGCAAATGTCCAAGCAGATGACGATGATGTTTGAAGTGGAGGATCTGTCCGTGGCCTCCCCAGCCACTGTCAGTCGCACGGGCATGGTGTACATGGAGCCCAGTACTCTTGGTCTAGGACCGCTGGTCGATTCCTGGGTCGAGCAATTGCCCAAGTCGGTGGCGCCGTTCGCGCACATCTTCATGAGGCTCTTTGACGTGTACTTGTATTCAGCCGTCACGTTCATCCGGTCGTTCCTAGGCGAGCTTGTGCCCACGATGGACAACAATCTGGCCCAGAGTCTCATGAATATCTTGGACTGTACGTTGGATCCTTTCAGGGAGAAGGCTTCTGCTGACGGCACTGGGGAGTCTCAAGCGGCAGCTCAAACTCCCAGCGCTCAGTTTAAGGACGACATCGAGGCGCTGTTCATCTTCGCGCTAGTCTGGTCTGTCGGTGCTTCTACGAATGATGCCGGTCGGATACGGTTTGATAGTTTCCTCCGCAGTGAATTGGTGGCTAACAACTGCAAGCCTCCGCTACCCGCGACTGGGCTGGTCTACGACTACTGCTACCAGCTCTCTAGTCACAAATGGGTGCCCTGGATGAACACCGTTAACCCGTACAAGGTGCCTGCCAACTCTTCGTTCGCCGAGATCGTCGTGCCAACAGCGGACTCGGTGCGGAACAACTATTTACTTGAAGAGCTCATGAGTGCAGGCAAGCACGTGCTCATGGTTGGCGGGACGGGAACAGGCAAAACAGTCAACATCACGCGGTATCTGCAGTCGCTGCCGGCCGACGTGTACATCCCCATCCCCATCTCGTTTTCAGCCCAGACATCAGCGAACCAGACACAAGACATGCTCGACGGGAAGATGGAGAAGCGACGGAAAGGCGTCTACGGTCCGCCGGCAGGCAAGAAGTACATCATCTACGTGGATGATCTGAACATGCCCAAGCGTGAAAAGTACTTCGCGCAGCCTCCGCTGGAGCTAGTGCGCCAGTGGTTCGACCAAGGAGGCTGGTATGACCGCAAGTTGCTCGTCTTCCGCAGCATCATTGATATCCTTTTCGTTGCCTCGATGGGGCCTCCTGGCGGCGGTCGCAACCCGATCACGCCACGTTTGGTGCGCCACTTTAACGTCGTGGGCTACGCTGAGCTCGGAGACGACAGCAAGACCATCATCTTCAGCACCATCCTGGGCAATTTCCTGGGCTCCGGCTTCCCCGCAGAGATCTTGCGCCTCACAGACAATGTTGTGATGGCTTCCATCAGCGTCTACAACACGATTTGCCGCGAGCTGCTCCCCACGCCGGCCAAGTCGCACTATACTTTTAACCTGCGTGATCTGGCCAAGGTCTTCCAGGGCGTACTCATGGGTGATAGCCGCCGAATTACCGAAGCAGACTCGCTCATTCGCTTGTGGGTGCACGAGTGCAAGCGCGTCTACGAAGACCGCATGATCTCCGTTCAAGATCACGACTGGTTCCGGGAGCTTATGGGCTCTTCTGTTAAGGAGTTTTATCAACGAGAGTATGATCAAGTCGTCACGAATGAGCACTTGATCTATGGCGATTACTTAGTGCCGGGAGCCGATCCGAAGATCTACGAGGAAGTCGTCGATGTGGACAAAGTGCTGAACATCATGGACGAGTATCTGCTGGACTACAACGCCGAGAGCAAGTCGCCAATGTCGCTCGTCTTGTTCATGGACGCAGTGGAGCATGTTTCTCGCATCTCGCGTATCATTCGACAACCCATGGGCAACGCACTGCTTCTCGGTGTCGGGGGCAGTGGGCGTCAAAGTTTGACCAAGCTTGCGACCTTTATGGCAGGGTACAAGTGCTTCCAGGTGGAAATTGTCAAGGGATACGGCTTAACGGAGTGGCGAGAAGACGTCAAGAAGTGTCTGCTGCTGGCCGGTGTCAAAGACACGCCAGTCGTCTTCCTCTTCTCGGACGTACAGGTGGTTAACGAGACGATGCTTGAAGATCTCAACGGGGTTTTAAATGCTGGTAACGTGCCGAACTTGTACGGACCGGAGGATCTGGACCAGATCGTCACGGCTTGCAGAGTCGACTGCCAGAAGCGGCAGCTTCCGCCGACGAAGACCAACATCTTCCAGCAGTATATCAACCGTGTCCGTCGAAACATTCACCTTGTCATCTGCATGAGTCCGCTCGGTGGCTTGTTCCGCGATCGCTTGCGAATGTTCCCGTCGCTGGTCAACTGCTCCACCATCGACTGGTTCAGTGAGTGGCCGGCGGAGGCTCTGAACTCGGTGGCGTCTGCCATTCTTAGTGATGGCAACTTGGCGCTCGGTGACAAGCTCCCGGCTCTTGTTGAAGCCTTTAAAGTGGTGCACCAGAGTGTGGAAGAGGCCTCGAAGCAGTTCTACAACACCCTCCGCAGATACTTTTACGTGACGCCGACCAGTTACTTGGAGCTGCTGGCAGCGTTCAAGTCGGTGCTCGTTGCGAAGCGGGAAGAGGTCAACCTGATGCGAAGTCGGTTGCAAAATGGCGTGGATAAACTCTCCGAAACAAAGGCAATCGTCGCGACGATGCAGACGGAGCTAGTGGAGCTTCAGCCCGTTCTGGCGGCGACCCAATTGGAGGTGGAGCAAATGATGGTTCAGATTGCCAAGGACAGCGCCGAAGCAGACGTAACCAAGGCTACGGTGGAGAAAGAGGAGGCAGCCGCAAGCGTCAAAGCCAGCGCCACCAAGGAAATTGCCGATTCCGCCCAACGCGACCTGGATGCGGCTCTGCCAGCTCTCGAGTCCGCTCTCGAGTGTTTAAATCGACTCAAGAAGGCGGATATCGACGAGGTGAAAGCGCTCAAGACGCCACCTGCTGGCGTCAAGCTAACGATGGAAGTGGTGTGCATGCTCTTCGGGCAGAAGCCTGTGACCAAGCCGGATCCGGATCGGCCGGGCAAGAAGATCAATGACTATTGGGAAGTGGCGCAGAAAGTGGTGCTTTCCAATGCGAACAAGTTCCTCGAGAACCTGCTAGGCTTCGACAAGGACAACATCCCGGATGCGATCATCACCAGGGTCGCCCCGAACATGGAGGATCCAAACTTCACGCCTGAAGCGATTGAGAAGTCTTCCAAAGCCTGCACTGCCATCTGCATGTGGGCACGCGCCATGTACACGTACCATTTCGTGGCGAAAGCTGTCGAGCCCAAGAAGCAAGCCCTTGCACAGGCTCAACAAGAGCTCGACGAGACGCTGGGAGTTCTCCGGAGCGCACAGGCCAATTTACAACAGGTCAGTGATCGTCTAGCTGACTTGGAACAGTCGTACAATGGCGCCGTGGCGAAGAAAGAGGAACTCGCGCGGAAAGTGGTGCAGTGTCAAGTTCAACTGCAAAACGCTGAGCGACTGATTGGCGGCTTGGGAGGCGAGGAAGCTCGCTGGAAGGACACGGTGGCTCAGCTCACACTCGACTACTCGAACCTCACGGGAGACGTGCTTGTATCGGCTGGAACCATTAGCTATCTCGGTGCTTTTACGGCGGAATTCCGTGAGCAACTCGTGGCCTCATGGCACGAAGCTCTCGTCAAGCACCAAGTGCCTCACTCTCCAGGTTGTGACTTGATTCGTACGCTGCAGGACCCGGTGAAGCTTCGAGCGTGGCAGATCGCTGGTCTCCCGACGGACACTGTATCGACGCAAAACGGCATCATCATGGGTCGTGCACGACGATGGCCGTTGCTCATTGACCCGCAGGGCCAGGCGAATCGCTTCATCAAGAACCTCGGGAGGGACAAGAAGCTCTGTGATAATGGGATGGACGTGGTGAAGCAGTCCGACCGCGGCTTCCTCCGTGCGCTTGAGAATGGCTTGCGCTTTGGCAAATGGGTCTTGCTTGAGAATGTTGGTGAAGAGCTGGATGCCGCCCTTGAGCCCGTGTTACTTCAGCAGAAATTCAAGCAAGGAGGGCAAGACATGATCCGGCTGGGCGAGAACGTGATCCCGTACAACGACAGCTTCCGGTTCTTCCTCACGACGAAGCTGGCGAACCCGCACTACGCCCCCGAAGTCTGTGTGAAAGTAAGCTTGCTCAACTTTACGATCACCATGAAAGGCCTCGAGGAGCAGCTTCTAGGCGTCGTGGTGCTCAAGGAGCTCCCCGAACTCGCAGCCAAGAAGAACGAGCTTGTGCTGAGTAACGCGGAGGGGAAACGACAGCTCTACGACATCGAGAACCAAATCCTGTACCTCTTGTCGCACTCCGAGGGCAACATCCTGGACGATACAAACCTGATCGAGACGCTAGCGTCCGCGAAGGAAACGTCGGCTGTGGTGATGGCGAAAATGCGGGAGGCTGAGGAAACGGAGCGCGAGATTGACGCCCGCAGTGATGGCTACCGCCCCGTGGCTTTCCGAGCTGCGTTACTGTTCTTCTGCATCGCCGACCTCGCGCTCGTGGATCCCATGTACCAATACTCGCTGACGTGGTTCACCAGTCTCTTCATCCGAGGCATCCAGGCTGCGAAACCGGCTGCCCAGCTCGAGACTCGGCTCGCCAGCCTGAACGATTTCTTCACGTACTCGGTCTACAAGAACGTGTGTCGCTCGCTCTTTGAAAAGCACAAGTTGCTCTTCTCCTTCTTGCTGACCATCAAGATCATGCAAGGCAACAACGAAGTGGACGCTGGGGAATGGCGCTTCCTGCTGTCGGGAATTGGCTCCAACCCGCCTGCTGAGGCGGCCAACCCGGCCGCTCGATGGCTCGAAGCGTACGCGTGGCAGCAGATCTGTGCGCTCGCGAGCTTCCCGTCGTTCAAGGGCCTGGAAACGGCGTTTGCAACCCACGTGGCTGTGTTCCGCGCCATCTTCGACTCCTCCGACCCTGAAAGCCAGCCACTTCCGGGAGAAACGCTGGCCAAGCTGGACGAATTCCAGCGGCTGTGCCTCCTGCGCGTCTTGAGACCCGACAAGATGATGCCCGGCATTCAAAACCTGGTGGCCGCCAAGCTGGGCAAGGAGTTCATCGAGCCGCCGCCGTTCGATCTCGCCAACACGTTCGAGGACGCGACTCCGATCACGCCGCTGATCTTTGTGCTCTCGCAAGGTTCCGATCCGGCCAAGGATCTCCACGGCTTTGCCGTGAGCACCGGCATGGAGAGCAAGCTCAAGTCCATTGCGCTGGGTCAAGGCCAAGGAACGTTAGCGGCTAGGCTCATCGAAGGAGCCACGACCAAGGGCGAGTGGGTCTTGCTGCAGAATTGCCACTTGGCGCTGAGCTGGATGCCCGAGCTGGAACGAATCTGCGAGGAGCTCGACCCGACCAAGCTGCACGACAACTTCCGACTGTGGCTCACGAGCATGCCGACGCCCGCGTTCCCGGCGTCGGTGCTGCAAGACGGTGTGAAAATGACCAAGGAAGCGCCGAAAGGGCTGCGGGCGAACCTCAGGAACACGTACTACAAGCTGGACGAGGTGCGACTCGGTGCCACCCGCAAGCCCGAGGTCTTCCGAAAGCTCTTGTTTGGGCTGTGCTTCTACCACGCCATCGTGTGCGAGCGCAAGCGCTTCGGAGCGCTCGGGTGGAACATCCCGTACCAGTTCAACGAGACCGACTTGGACATCAGTGTGGCGCAGCTCGAGATGTTCTTGGACACGTACGACCACGTGCCGTTCGACGTGCTCCAGGTCATGACGTCCACCATCAACTACGGCGGACGAATCACCGACGACAAGGATATGAGGACGTCCGATGTCATCCTCATGACGTTCTTCAAGGAAGCCATCTTGCACAAGGGCTACACGTTTTCAAGGAGCGGCCTCTACTACTCGCTCGAGTGCGACCCGCGAAACGCGTACGCCAACTACGTCGACTATATCAACTCGCTGCCGATCAACCCGGAGCCCGAAGTCTTTGGCATGCACGAGAACGCCAACATCACCAGTGCCCAGGCCGAAACGTACGAGGCTTTTGACCTGCTCTTGTCGCTGCAGCCGCGAGTGAGTTCTGGTGGGGGCAAGAGCCGGGAAGAGACCATCGCCGACGCTGCACAGGCGATCGCCTCGCAGTTACCGCCGCAATACGATCTGGAGCACGTCCAGGCGGCGTACCCCGTGTGCTATGAGGAGTCGATGAACACAGTGTTGGCTCAGGAGGTGGAACGCTTCAACAAGCTGCTGGCGGTGATGAGGAGCACGCTGCACCTGGTGCAGCAAGGTCTCAAGGGGCTCGTGGTCATGTCGGCGGAGCTTGAAGCGATGGGAGCGTCGCTCTACGACCAGAAAGTGCCAGCCGTGTGGGAATCCAAGGCGTATCCGTCGCTCAAGCCGCTCGGAGCCTGGGTGAAGGACCTCTTGGAGCGCTTAACGTTCATCTCGAACTGGATCGCACACGGCATCCCGGCCGTGTTTTGGATCTCGGGCTTCTTCTTCCCGCAAGGTTTCATGACTGGTACGATCCAGAACCACGCGCGGCGCTACAAGCTGCCCATCGATTCGCTCTCGTTCCAGTTCCTCATGCTGCCTGAGAGTGTCGAGCAGCTTGTCAAGAAACCCGTGGACGGCTGCTACACTTGCGGCTTGTTCTTGGAGGGCGCTCGCTGGAATTCCGAGGTCAAGGCGCTGGACGACCCGTTGCCCCGTGAACTGTTCGCCAAGATGCCTGTCATCCATCTGCTGCCACAGCCGCATCGGGAAGCGCCTCAGCGAGGCATCTACCGCTGTCCTGTGTACAAGATTCTAACGCGGACAGGCACCTTGTCCACGACCGGCCACTCGACCAACTTCGTCATGTGGCTCGAGATCCCGGCCAGCAAACCGAACATCTTCCGCAACTCGCTCGTGTCCGAGACCAACGCGCAGGTGCTTTTCGCCGACCAGGAGTACTGGATCAAGGCCGGCGTCGCCTGCTTCTGCAGTCTGCGCTACTAAAGCAAGAGCAGACACGGCTGTACAGCTCCGTTTTTCGTCACATTCGGTCGAGTTTCTCCGTTCACATGGGGGCCGACTCGTTACTTTGACATAAATATATGCATTGCTTTCGACGTAGAGCGAAGTTCCGCCTCGAGAGAGCGCTGGTAGTTCGTGTCGTCTCGCCTTGGACGTCGCAGGGCGCAGCTTACAGGAGGTACGAGATGAGGCGGATCCACGGCGAGACCTGGTCCAGTTGGTCCATCTGCATGGAGATCCGGTGGATCATGAGCGACAGGCCGTTGCACACGCGGTCCATGGTGTCGAACATGACCATGGCCGACGTCGCTGGCGGCGCTGACGCCGGCTGCGGGCTGCACGCTGTCGCCAGCAGCACCAGCAGCAGTAGCACGGCGAGTACGAATCCGGGCGGGTCCGTCACAGACGCTGCGCAGACGTAGACGAACGACGAGAAGGTGCGCAAGCTCGGCCGACGGCGAAAGGCTGAGGCCGCTGTGTTGGTGGTGAGCGTTCCGCTGCTGGCGCGCGGGGACGACGGCAGCGTTAAGTGCGGACACTGCTGCTTGGCCGGGGAAGCTACGCTTTGCGTCTCGACCGGATACAGCGCCGTGATGAGGTATTTGAGCAGCAGATTCACCTGCAGCTCGTCCATCGTGTAAACGCCCGCCTGCTGCCTGCACAACGGGCATAAGTGGCCTCTGTGCTCTCTCTGGAGCCGCGTGCGAGGCATGAGTGGAGACTCCACTCCTGTCTCTTGAGCTGAACCTTCTCGACGTGGTGATGGCAGCGCAGAGCGTGCAGAGGACGAGGCGTCGTGTGCCCAGGCCGTCAGGATGCAGCCGCGGTCGAAGTTGTGTCTATAGCCACAACACCAAGCCTCAGCAAATCACCGATACAAAGGTACAGAGGCAGTCATGATGGTACTGCAGCAAACCACTCACCCGCAGGGCAGCGTGACGGGGAAGCAAAGCATGTCGAAGCAGATGGAGCAGCGCAGATCTTCGCGGCTCACGCACGCAGCGGTCAGAGTGGGTTGGCGATGACGTGCGGCCTCTGCGATGGCCATTTGCAGCGGCCGCGGCAGGCGCTTGGCGGCGCAGGCAGCAGTTGCTTCGTCCATGAGGAAGGTGATCGTTGGCCTGATAATTCGGAAATGCGCAGGCTGTTAACGAGGCCAAGCAGTGGGTGAAATAGAGCATAAAACATCGTTGAAGTCAGTCTGGATCGAGTCCTTGTTAGGGGAGAAAATGGGGGCGACATACAAAGCGAAAGTGTCCAAGGCGCGCTAATATCCCCTGCAATTCTATCGGCCTTTCTCTTGAATTTAGCATACTAAAAACAAGTTGAATTGAGGACAAGTGAGGAAGCTGAAGTGGACAAGGTGAAGCAGCAACGTCTGCGACGTCTGCGATATGTACGTACGGTGCAGGTGCAGGTTGCGAGGTGTTTCACTGAGCAGTGCTCACTACAATAGCCTACAGGCGGAGCGGCAGTCGCCGACGTAGGTCTGCTTGGGTCATGCTGCGGAAAGGAACCGCGGGAAATAACGCGAAAAGTGAAGCATCACCAGGCAGTGCTATGCTGGTTGGAGACATCGCTGCACAGGCGCTGTCAGCGGGGCCCGTGGAAGCCACATGGAGTGACGTCGCAGACCTCGACATGAGGCCCTGTGCGTTTGCAGTCCAGGTCCCTCAGTCCTGGAAACGCAGCGAGACCCTCACATCGAGGCCATAGTGTGGATACCAGCATTGTCAAAGCTGGAGCGAGTAAGAGGGGTGGATCGCTCCATGTACCACAAATGACAAGGTAGGCTTCCTCGGCATCACTCCGCACAACAGCATGAACAGGGTCGCCTTGGTGTTTTGCCGAAATCAACTTTATCATGCAGAATAGCCACCAACCTGTCGCTATCCTTGCTCGGTAAGTCATTGGTCATGTTGTCCTCCTCCTGTTTTGGTTGAAATCGGTGTGGTGTGTGCACAGGAGTCGACTTTAGCTGCGAGTTGACTGGGCCCCCCACCGCTTACAACTGCACTGGTATTAACAGTGCTGCGGTTTGCAACCCGCGCGAGTCGACGCTCAACTTCGTTGCCGCAACGTCATGCAGCGCACGCCAGCTGCGGTTCTCACTTCCTCTTTAACAATACATGATTGGCTGAAAATCCCCTCTTTCTTCCCATCGCTACTGGCCAAAACCCCACACTGTCCTGCGTTTCGGGCACATCCACCGGGAGTGAAGGTCACTGATTCTCCGATCCTTCAACCGCACCCGCGCCCCAACGTCTTCCCCCACTTCGACTTCGCCCCCCCAAAGAAGAAAACCACCGCACCTGCTCCCCATGCGCATCGTGGGCTTCTCCTTCCTGCTGGCGGCCGTCCTGGCGCCGTCCACCCTCGCGGTCAAGACGCCGCTCGAGTACGAGCATGAGTTCTCCTCCTGGATGAAGGCGCACGGCCTGGCCTTCACCGACGCGCTCGAGTTCGCACGCCGCCTGGAGAACTACATTGCCAACGACATGTACATCCTGGAGCACAACGCCGAGAACGCGTGGACGGGTGTGAAGCTAGCGCACAACGCGTTCTCGCACATGTCGTTCGACGAGTTCAAATTTGAGATGACGGGGCTGCGGCTGCCCGAGGGCTACGTGGAGCAGCGTCTGGCTTCACGCGTGGACAATCTGTGGACCGACGTGAACGCGCCCGCTGCCGTGGACTGGGTGGAAAAGGGCGGCGTCACGCCCATCAAGAACCAGGGCATGTGCGGCTCGTGCTGGGCCTTCTCCACCACAGGCGCCGTGGAGGGCGCCGCCTTCGTTTCTAGCGGCAACCTCGTGAGCCTCTCGGAGCAGGAGCTCGTGGACTGCGACCACAACGGAGATATGGGCTGCAACGGCGGGCTCATGGACCACGCCTTTGCCTGGATCGAGGACCACGACGGCCTCTGCCTAGAGGACGACTACGCGTACAAGGGCAAGGCGCAGGTGTGCCGCAAGTGCGAGGCCGCCGTCAAGGTCACGGGCTTCCAGGACGTGAACGCGCAGGACGAGCACGCGCTCCAGATCGCCGTGGCGCAGCAGCCCGTGTCCGTCGCCATCGAGGCGGACCAGAAGGCTTTCCAGTTCTACAAGTCGGGCGTATTCAACCTCACATGCGGCACCAGACTGGACCACGGCGTGCTAGCCGTGGGCTACGGCGAGGACAACGGACAGAAGTTCTGGAAGGTCAAGAACTCGTGGGGGCCCTCATGGGGAGAGCACGGGTTCATCCGCCTCGCACGTGAGGAGAACGGACCCGCCGGACAATGCGGTATCGCTTCCGTGCCCAGCTACCCGTTCGCAACCGTGGTTTCCAAGGACGACGAGCACACGGAGCAGGAGGCTGAGGTCGTGGTGGAGGAGCCGCGCGCCGTCCCTGCTGATCACCCGGTGGATTCGTTCCCGGCCGAAGGGGCTCGCGACTTCCGCCCGAAGAACCTGGCGGACTTGTTCTCGTCGGCCAAGATCTCGCAATGCGGTGATGTTAGCAGCGCGATCATCGACTTTGACCACTTGGAAGTGACGCCGCTTTCTCCCCAGCGTGGCCAGCCGGTTGTTTTCTTTGGCAACGGAAACTCGAAGCAGGACTTCCCGTCGGCGAACTTCAAGCTCGAAGTCAAGTTGGCTGGCACGCGGGTCTTTGGCCACTCGGGCGCGCTCTGCGGAGACACGCACGTGCCGCTTCCGCTTGGCCTGGGCCACATCGACGTGCACGGCTTCTCCTGCCCCATGAAGAAGGGCAAGTTCTCGGACCTGAAGGTGGACGTGAACCTGCCGATCATTGCGCCTGCCGGCAACTACGAGATCCTGCTGACCAGCGACGACGACCGCAACAGCCCGCTATTCTGCGTGAACGTCGAGCTGGACTTGACGAGTGACGATCGAGCCGACAAGAAGACCCACGTGTACGAGCCTCTTTCGTACATGTAAATCTACATCCACGAACTGTATATCGGCCGTGCGCCGACACGAATTCAAGAGCACTAGGTATACTACTGGCCGCTTCCGACGAGCTGGTGTCGTTCCCCGAGTGGAATGGAGCAGTTAGCCTCGTGCATGTCTTGGCATAAAAAAAGAAATCCTTGGTTTCTTTTTGATTTGTTGATCAGCATCTAAGACGTGAGCAGTCGGGTTGAGCTTCCCTCTCACTGCGGAAGGAATTGAAACGACAACTGACTCTTTTAACTATGTCACACTACAAAAATTGAGCACGAAGTGGCTAGTTTGCTAACTCCGTTGCCAGGCATCAAGCTGTTAGAATCGTCCCACCCGAGTAGCAACCACGAAGCTCAACTTGAACAGAGATCCATATTGCCTCGAGATACCGTCGGTAACATTCGCAAATAACCAGGATAAGGATAATGGTTGGAGTAACTATCCAGGCGCAGCCAGTGTTTTCATAATACGATACTATCGTCGATCCGAATCCTACAACTTGAAAATAAAATCTTCGATTTATTAATAGTGCATGGCCACCTCGTAATTCCCATGCAATACAGCAGTAACTGAGCCAGGGCGAGCCATGCTGTATGTTTTACAGCTTGGCCTGGACGCTTTGAAATCTAGCAAGTACCACATCAACGAAGCATTGTCGCCCATAAGATCAATTAGTCGTTTCCGTTGGCTTAATCGACATCATACTTGCGTTGGCTTACTCTTGCAGCAATTTCTCCAGTCGGATCTTGGAAATCTTGCTCTGCTCACCTGCGGCAATCGGCAGCTCTTGTTCCGGACTGTTGCCAATTCTAGACTCGAGAATGCGGAGCATTTCGGGCGCAGATTTCCCAGTCGCACACACGATGTAGATGTATCTGCCACACAGCCATGTGGTTAGTTTCTCTGCAATATACCGTCTACCAACCATTGCGTGCAGACAAGTGCTAATACCCAAACTTCTTGTAGTACGCCTCGTTGAGCTCCTCAAGGCGATCCAACACGGCCTCATCCGCGTTCTTCGTCGCCTACACAGCCCACACACCAGTGGTCAGTCTCAGTACCCCTGTCATCCCCAAAAGTAAAACCGATGCGCTCGTCTCTCAACCTTTTGTTCCTGCGCTTCCCACTCCTTTATCGGCTTCTTCGCCCTCCCAATCTGCAGCACGGAATTTCCAACCGAAACAATGAAATTCGTATCCCCCTTTCAAGTTCCGCCTGGCAACTTGTACAACGCCGTTGACTATCATCAGACGGACCTTCGGGTGCGCTGCGAATGCCTCGAGCCAGTCTTCCCGCGTCAGCGTAGAGTCCACCTCGTCCGCTGCCTGAAACAACGCCTGAATGTCCCGAACCGGGAACTTGTTCACCATCCCTGCAGTCCAGCTTTTAGAACCACAGCAATGCAGCAGCTTCTGCCGGAAGGGCAAGTTCTCCAGCTCGGCACCGGGGGCGGCAGCGGCGGCGTTAAGCACGGAGATACATGTATCCATAGCGTTCTCAAAAAGTGAATGTGAATTCGGGAACTGAAGTGTCTTACCATTGGTAGTTATTGGGCCCAATCACATTTGGATTGACGTGTCAAGTGTTCCTCGCGAGATGGAGCGTCCCAACGTCATGTCCGACGCCAGCTCCGTTCCTGCTTCTGTCCGTCGCATATTCGCCGAGGCAGGTCAGGATCACGTTTTCCAGTTCATCGATGACGGCAAAGTCACAGTCCAGGAAGCCTGCGACCTGGTTGAAAGTCTCCGGCAGTACTCTCCGTCCCAGCTTACGGGTTTGTTCAATCGGTCGATCCATGCAGATAGCGAGGTGAAAGGAGCTGTCGATGAAGTGACGCCGCTGGAGGAAGGAGTGGTGCACCAACTGAGCGAGACTGCGCCCGAGGTGAAGGCCAAGTGGCTTGGTCAGGGTCTCGAGGCAGTCTCGAAAGGCATGGTGGGTGCTTTGGTGCTGAGCGGTGGCCAAGGTACTCGTCTAGGCTTCGCTGGTCCTAAGGGAATGTACGATATCGGCCTGCCGTCCGGGAAATCACTCTTTGAGATCTTCGCACTGCGAATTCTGAAAGTGCAGGAGTTGGCTCAGACGCGTTACAACTTGGCTGAGGCCCCACGAATGCCGCTGCTTGTTATGACCAGCGAGATGAACCACGAGACCACTGTATCGTTCTTCCAGGACAATGCTTTCTTCGGGCTGTCGAGTGAGCAGATCCACTTCTTCCGCCAAGGAACGCTGCCGTGCTTTAGTGAGGACGGGAAGTTCATTCTCGAGACCGCAAGTCGGTTGGCGCGGGCCTCGGACGGCAACGGTGGCATCTATCCGGCCCTGAAGCGCAGCGGTCTGCTTGATCGTCTGACTGCGGAGAACGTACAGTACTTGCACGTGTTCTCGGTGGACAATATACTCTGCAAGGTCGCGGACCCGGTGTTCATAGGCTACTGCATCGATCAGGACGCCGACTGTGCCAACAAGGTGGTGTGGAAGACTCGCCCCGAGGAGAGCGTGGGAGTCGTCGCCAAGCGCAATGGCGCATACTGTGTGGTTGAGTATTCCGAGCTGGATCGAGCTGCATCGGAGCAGGTGAACCCCTCGACCGGCAAGCTCAGCTTCGGCGCCGCCAACATTTGCAACCACTTGTTTCGTTTGGATTTCCTTCATCGCTGCTGCAACCAGAGCGACGCGGTGTATCACGTGGCCAAGAAGAAAATCCCGTACGTGAACGAAGAAGGCACGACCACGATCACGCCGACTAGCACCAACGGGATCAAGCTCGAGACCTTCATCTTCGACGTATTCCCGCTTTCCAAGAGCATGAAGGTGCTCGGCGTGGCTCGAGAAGATGAGTTCGCTCCTGTTAAGAACGCGCCGGGAGCCGCGACAGACTCGCCCGAGACTGCGCGCCAACTCATATCGGAGCAGTGCAAACGCTGGCTGCTGGAAGCTGGCGCCACCTTCGCGGAAAGCGCTCCTGACGCGGTGTGTGAGGTGTTGCCGTCGCTGTCATACGACGGCGAGGGTCTCCAAGTCGTGGCACGCTCCAAGTCGCCGATCCAGCTGCCCGTCGTGCTCGGACGCGACTGAAACAGCTGGCAGGCCTGTAAAATTAAATTCAATGAAAATTGAATTTGATTTTCTTATCGCTCAACCAACTACGTACCACTCGGCATTTAACCTATCTCACTAGCTCTCTGCGCCTCGCTGTCGGCTTCATCCCCGTCGCGCCGCTGCTTTCGTCGTCGATCACCCGTCGCTCGTTGTCCACGCCGCCACGTACGCGCCGCCGCAGACGCCGCTTCCAGCCCGTCGAAGTCGTAGCTCGCTTGAGTCGAACGCCAGGCCGAACAATGAAGAAAAATCAAAATCAATATGCATATGGGCTCGGACGGTGTGTACGTACAGCACCAACAAACAAGAACAGGGGGCACACAAGGCACACGGTAAGAGAACACCGGCTATCGCAGCAGCAACCAGACTCACGCACGCACACGCCAAGCCAAAAGTCCAGGCTGCTCCGCGGTGAGTACTCGTCCCTCGGTGCGGTCGCTCTTTGCTCGTGCTCTCTCGTCCATGCTGTTAGCTCCTTGTCCGCCGAGCCGCTCTACTCCTTGGCCACCTCCGCCTCCTTCTCAGGCTCAGCTACCGTGGGTCCCGCCTCCTTCACCGGCTCCTCCTGCTTGGGCTCTTCCTGCTTAGGCTCCTCCTGATTAGACTCCTTCTTCTCGGACTCGTCCTCCTTCTTGGCGTCCTCCTCCTTCACGTCCTCTTCCACGTTCTTTTTCTCCTTCATGTCCTCGTCCTTCTTGTCCTCTCCCTCGTTCTCTTTCTCGGGTTCCTTGTCTGAGGACTCGCTGCGCTTCACCTTCTTCTCTCCTTCCGCGTCGCCCTCACTGCGGCTACGGCTGCGCTTCTTGCTGTTGCGGTGCGAGCTGCTGCGGCTGCGCGACCTGCTGCGGCTCTTGCTCCTGCTGTTGCTACGGTCGCGGTCACCAGGCGCGCGAACGCGTACGTACGCGTTCTCGCTGCGGCCGTGGAACTCTGAGTCGTCCAGCTTCTCCACGGCGTACTTCATGTCGCGCTTGTTGCTGTACTCGACGATGCCGCCGCCGCGTCCATCAACCTCGGCGAACACCACGTCGCCAGCCTTGCGCATGAAATCCTTGAGGTCCTGCCACGACACGCGCGGTGGCAGGTTCGACACTTCCACCGTGAAGTCGCCCGTGCCGCGGATGTTGCGCGGGTAGCGCGCCGCGTCACGCCCCCCGCGGACGCCGGCGTCGCGGGCTTCGCGTCTTCCGCCATTTGCAGGCTCCACGCGCAGCCGCGCGCCGTCATACTCGTAGCCGTCGCGGCCGCGGATGGCGTCCTCGGCATCGCGCTCGTCCTCGAAATCCACGAAGGCGAAAGCGGGCGGGCGCGAAGGGAACTTGACATCAATGTCGCGGATACGTCCATACTTGTAGAAAATGTCCTCCACCTCGCGAGTGCGGATGTCCATGGGCAGGTTGCCGACGTACACGCGCGTGCCTGACATTTCTGTGGTTTACCTGTGTGGATCTTGGACCTGCGCTTGACTGGGAAAATGTATGAGTGAGGGAAAGAAGAGAGTCATCGCCAATCGAGTGCATTGCTGCACAAAAAGCATGGAATAAGCTATAAAAAGGTTTATTGGTGTGGCGAACATGAAATAGGAGTGTTTGTCGTCCAGTGCTCTGCAAAAAGCGGATCTCAGCCTGGGGATGATCGAGTGGAGTATGGCCTCATAAATCGCTTCGTCCGCCTGCTCCAATGTCACGCTATCTCAGGCGAGAATAAGCGCTCGGCGGCTGTTGTACTTTGCCGCAGACAGTGATGACACACTCTTCGAGCGCTGGGTGCAGCGGCACCGCAAGTTGTCAAGCTTGAATGCTCTTCGACCTAGCCATCGAGATGTTGATGTTCGTGTCGAGCGACATCTTCGATTCGCTTTCGCCAAGGCTAAGGTCAAGCGCCTGTTGCCTTTGGACTGTCGTCCTATGTCCTATTGACCCGTCCTGCGAGCAACACTCCTTTCCACCAAGGTGGTTCGGCAGCTGTTGCCGCTCAGGGCCAGAGCTCGAGCTCTGCTTCTGGTCCCTCGACCTCCGCACCTATTGGTGCGAAGTGCTCGGCGCCTGTCGAGGCGCCCTCGGAATCGTGGAGCCTCGATCAGTCCAATCAAAAGCGTCCACGATGTCCGGGCAATCTTGCCGAAGTGGCACCTCAAACTCCCACGAGTTATGGGAATGAGGATACCCTCGCCACTTCACCAGACACTGGTTACGACCCTGTCGTTGGCGACGCGCCAACAGGCGCTCGACATGATAGTGGGTCTCGCCAGTCTCGTCGAGAAGCCCCGGTGGCGGACGACGAGTGGCAGGGCTCTGATCCTGCTTCTGCGGATGATCATCGAGCTCTTCGAGACGACGTCTCCCGTGATCATCGTTTCCTTGACGAGACTTCACAGATGGTGCACCGTTGTGCGGACGATATTGGTCGTCTAGAGCAGGAGCTCCAATGGCTGCCTCAGCCTTGTAATCACCGCGATTTGTCGACTCGGCTCGAGGCCGCTGAGCGGACGACTGCGTCGGTTCAGGAGCACGTCGCTTGTTTGGCACCTCTCGCATCTGAGGTTGTGGTACTCCGTGCTCAGAATGAGCTTTTAGCTCGGATGTTGGGTGGGCACCTGCTCTTGGGCCCCGCCCCCGTGCCAACGCCTCAGCGTCCACCTGCGCCGGATCCCGGTATGGTTTGAGCAAACCCACGTAATACACCGGGTGGGTGCGCATCCTTCGAGGAAGGTTCAGCATGTGCGCTAAGCCTTTCTTGGCCACGACCTTGAACGGTCCCACGAACCTAGGTCTTAGCGTCGTCTTGAAGACGGCAGACACTGCATGTGCAGGTAGGTTTTTCGCATTTAATAAAACCAGGTCTCCGACCTCAAAGCTTTGCAAATTTGAGCATCTGCATGTTCCTTTTGCACATCCTGGCTCTCAGCCATAGCGTCACGCACGTGTCGAAGGACACTTAGACGCGCTGACATAAATGTGTCAACCTAGCAATAGGGCTGACATCAGCAAGCCGATCGGCCATCTCTCCCCCCCACAAGCCCTGAGCCGCTACGTGGCGGCGTCAACGCGACGCGTGGGTGAGTGAGCCCGCTCACATAGAACTGAGTGCACCCGGTTGAAGCGTGCACCGCATTGTTCAATGCAAACTCAACGAGTGGACCGCTAAGGTCAAGGCCATCGTTGACTGGTCAGTTCCAAAAAACCAAAAGGACTTGCGCAAGTGGCTTGGCCCTGCCAATTACTCAAGTATAGCGCAAACTACGCGGAGATGGCTCGGCCATTGTCCAATCTCCTTAAGAAGGATTTGGACTGGTGTTGGAACACCGAGCATCAGGAGGCTTATGGCGAGGTCAAGGATAGCCTCTTGTACGCTCCCATATTGGCATTGCCAGACCCAGATCGTCCTTTTAGCGTCGTCTGTGACGCCTCGGACTTTTCCATTGGCAGCGCGCTGCTGCAAGCAGACGCCGAAGGGCGAGATCGAGTGATCGCTTTTGAGTCTCGCCAGCTTAAAGCTGCAGAGAAGAACTATCCAGTTCATGACTGTTCTGCGCTGCGCAGCGGGATCCGAAACGTCTGGGATCTCAGCCGTGTCAGATCTCAGCTCTGGGTTGTACCCAACAAGAGCGGATCTCAGCCCTGGGTTGTACCCAACAAGAGCACCCCTCAGAGAAGGACTCACCAGGCACGCTAGGACAGAGCAGCGGCAGGAAGCAACAGATTTAACGCGTTCATACATTTCAGTTTGGAATTTCCTCCCTAGTGCGCAATAGAGGAGGTGGCTAAGGCGTCGCAGAAGCCGAGCCAGAACAAAATTAATTTTTCGCGGATTTCAACTCACGCGGGATCATGGAGGGCCCCGACGGAGAAAACCTGACCATCGACGTTCCAGGAAGGCTCCCTGATTCGGCCCAACGCCGGAGGCGCCAGCCCCAGCCCCATCCTCCAGACGGCCGAGCCGAGGCCTGGATGGCCACCGACGCCTCCTCTGGACCGGACCCTTTGCCACGCTGGGCATGGGCACGACGGACTGGGGCAACGACTTCGACGACGATGCCGTGATGGCGTTGGCATCGCCGGGGCACGACACCCTCGCAGGAGGCACGAGGTCGGCAGCGCACACGAGCGCGGACGTCGGGCGCATAACCAACGCTCCTGCCCTCCCTGCGACCCCGCGGTACGCGGGCAGCACCATGAAGGACCGCCGGGACTTCATGCGTGCCTACGAGACCTATTTTCATGCACTGAGCGCGTTTGATACCGGTTTCGGGTGGCCATTTATCATGCCGTTTAGTGGCTGCATCGAAGAGCGGACGTGCAAGATGATCTGCATGTACGAGTTCCAAAAGAGCCCAAACGCGGTGTCAGAAGACGAGTTGATTGCCTATTTCCTGCGAGCTCGAGAGACGGAGCTGGAGGACTACTCCCCTGTCGATGCGGCGATGAAGAACCTCGAAATGCGGACGACATTCCCTGATGCTGCGTCTCGCATGGGTCAGCTTCGTGCTGACATGCATCGCATTCTAGACGAGCACACCGTTGAGCAGGTGATGCTGGAGCACGAGCAGAAGAAAGTCGTGAAGTACGTTGTCTCAGCGTTGGAGCCGGCCGATTTTCGCGAGGCGATTCAAAACGCCTGGAGTACACGCAGCACAAAGCGCTGAAGACCGACATCGTGAAATGCTATGCGTGGATTTTGGACCAATTAAAGGCATACCTAGTGTGGCAGCCTTCTTCGGTGCAGACGAAGACATCACCTCGCACGCAGAACAAGACTGGCTATCAATCGCGCCGACAGGCACAGGAGGGAAGGGCGACCAGGAGCAGCAAGTGGTGAGCGACCAGGAGCGGCAAGCAGACCCGCTTCGGCAGCCACCACGCACGACCACTCCAAGAGGTCAAGTGCCAGCCAGCAGCCGAAGTCCCGAAGTGGAACTCCACCTCGCCGTACGTGTTTGAAGTGCGGATCATTAACGCATCTGGTGCGGCAGTGCCCCGATGCTACACCCGAGGACATAGAGCGCCTCCTGACAGCAGGAGCAAGCGAGCCAAACACAGGCGTCAAGCGCGTGCAACGGAGCGACACACCGGAGGGCGAGATTGTTTCGGTGCCGGAAACGTCACCACGTAGAGGAACGGGCAAACCCGGAGCTGGCGATGGGACTGCTCAAGCAACTATCGATGGCTACACCCTGCAAGCGTCGCTGCTGGATAGCGGTGCGGACGATTCGGTGGTGAGTGGTGGCATCATGCGCGCTCTTCTCGCAGCTGGCGTTGTCATCCAAGAATCCCCGGTGAGCCGAGCTTTGGAGCCAGTCGGAGGTCATCTTATCCCGGTAAATCGCAAAGGTCGGTTTGATGAGGTCACATTTGAGACGTCGGCAGGACCCCTGATACTGCGAAACTTGGAGTGCCTGGTTCACGAAGAAGATCTCGCCCTATCGCTGACTATTGGCCGACCAGTAATGAATCGGCTGGGCTACTCGACGGATGGTCTGCTGGCGGCTGCACGCTCCCGTCAGGCTGAGTATCAGTTAATCGATCCTGGTGATGAAGACTCTAACGAATCAGCGCTGGTGCGGCAGCAGGCGATGAGAACTCGGGTATTGAGACCGAGGACGATCACGGCGACGAGCTGGACGAGTTGGTAACCTCACCATGTTTGGCTGAAGAAACTGCCCGGTCAGTACGCGAAGCCCTCGAGTTAAAGTTGGAGGAAGCTCGAGGCAACGGTCTGCCCAGCGCTGAAGGTGAACAGTTGTGCGATCTGCTTTTTCAGTATGTCGATGTATTTCGCCTCTCGTTTGGAAACGATCCGCCGGTCCGCGTCCCCCCACTTCGTGTTCGTCTGAAAAAGGGGGCAGTCCCTGTCAAGTCAAAGTCGCGGCGCCATCCGCCGGACCACAAGCGATATTTGGAAGAGCACATTCGCGAACTACTGCAGCACGGTCTCATCGTCGAGATTCATCGCAGCCGGGCCAGGTCAGTATTGGATGACCGTGGACACACGCGCTGTCAACGCACTGACGGAACCGATGCCGTGGCCGATGCCTGATATCGAATCGGATCTAGCCATGGTCGAAGACTCGGACTGCTACTTTACGATTGACTGGTGGAGGGGCTACTGGCAGCTACCCCTCGCGGAGGAATCGCAGGAGCTGTACACCATCATACCTCCACGCGTGTCTTAATGGGGTGTACGGACGCGGTAGCATTCTGTCAAGGCGTGGTGGAGATAATTTTCGGACCGATGCTCTCAGGTGACATCCTTGCATGGCTCGACGATATTCTCGGTTACGCGCGTTCGCCAGGTGGTTTGATCGTGGTGCTCCGGCAGGTGCTCGAGCTGTGTGATAAGTATGGGCTCAAGCTGCATCCACTCAAGTGTTGTTTGAAGCTACTTGGTGTGGACGAATGATCTCGTCGAAGGGAGTGCGCCACTGCCCGTCACGAATCGAAGGACTCGTGAATTTACCGGCACCACGGACGGCAGGAGAGCTGCAGCAGTTCCTGTGCGCTGTGAACTGGATGCGAGGCAACATCTCTGAGTACAACGCGCTCACCTCAAGCCAAGCCTGTATGATATATTGGAGTCGGCCGCGACAGTTGCGCAAAGCCGTAAGAAAGCACGCTTGCACCGCGTGCTGCTCAACTCGGTCGGCTGGAGTTCCGGGGCGACTCCGCCAAGACGGTCGGACGGCAGCTGATTGAGGGCGGACTGTACAAGTGGCAGGACGGAAGGCCAGTCGGACTCGTGCAGTTTAAACTCGCTCAGCATAGCTCGCAAACATCGCAGCAGCATACGGTTCATCACCTCCACAGTTCCATTAGCCCATGGGCAGTAAGCCGTCGTGAAGTGGTGCGCGCTACCATAGCACCGTCGGATTTCATCCAGCAAGAGGTTCTTGAAATGCGTCCCCCGGTCCGATACCCACTGCGGGACTGACTCGAATCGTTTGAACCAATCACGAAGACAGCGGCATGCCACCTCTGCTGTGGGGCTGTCGCACACAACTAAGTCGCAGTAGTCGCTCATGTCATCCTTGAGCACGAGGATGTACTGATCACCGGTTGTAGATGCAGGCATCGATAGGAAATCGAAGTGCAAGACCTCGTTTGGCACGGAAGCATGCACAGCCTCTCCGAACGGACGAGGTACCACACGATCACCAACGACCATGCAATGGAGGCAGCCCCGGACAAACTTCTTGACATCACTGTGCAGGGTCGGCCAGTAAAACGTTTCCGCAATCATACGCTCCGTCGTGTCAGCCCCACGATGTCCGCTGAGGCAAGCGTGAGAGTGACAACGCACAAGCGTTGTTGGAGGTCAACCGACGTTGCAGGGATCCAAACGTTTCCAGCGTCTGTCACGAAGAGGCAGGTTTCGTCACTCCAGTGTCACGACGGAAGGGTGTCCGAAACATCCTGACTAACGAGTTCTTGACGTTGTTCCCGCTCGATGCCCTGCTGACTGGGCCACACAGACTCTGCATCTTGCAATGGCGACACACGATTGACGACTATTATCGTCTGCAGTCTGGCCGGAGGTGCGCTGCTGGAGTGCCTGCTCCCCAGGTCCCCCCACACATTATCGTCACCGCGAATGTGCGCAATGACATAGCGAAACCCCGTCAACGTCATCGCCCAGCGTTGCAGCCGATCCACTTGGTGGCGTCCGAGCGAGCTGTTGACCGCCAAGGGATCAAACAGGTACTGCAAATTCCATCTGTGAAAATACGGAATCCTTGGGGACGAAGAAGCAGGTTCGTCAATCGCTTGCACGACGCAACGATGGCGTACGCCTCCTTGTCAATCGTCGACCACCGAGCCATGGCCCCCGTAAACGACCCGCTTAGAAACGCGAGGGGTTGGTGGCGCTGTTCGACGACCGGCAACTTCACATCTTCCGGCGGTATTTGAGTCACCACAGCACTGAAATGACTTTGGCTGGCGTCGGCGAGCAGGCAGACTTCCCAATCGTCCTGTGACGGCGTTCATATCGCTGCCAGCATCGCCGCCCATTCACGCTATCCTCCACCCACAAACTATGGAGGTCTGTGATGTTAACGACGTGTACGAAAAGCAGTAGGATCACATTTGCAGCAGTCCAGGCCTCTCTCGAAGCTATGCATCGTGCCCTCAGTGCCGCAGCTCAGAAACGCCGCAAGCAAGCGCAGAATCGACGCGCAGCGAAATCCGGCGTCCAGATGGCCAACTTGGAGATTGGTGATTTTGTGCTGGTGGCACAAGTGATGGGCCGCGCCAACAAGCTCGCTGTACATTGGCGTGGGTTATTCGCGCTCTGAGTGACTTTGTTTTCGAAGTTCAAGACCTCAGCGCCCCATTTCAACTCACAACACACCATGCCTCACGTCTGCGATTCTACGCAGAAGCAGCTTGGGACATCACCGAGGATTTGATTGCGCAGGCCATGCACGGTGACGGAGGCCACTTGGTGTCTAAGCTGCTGCAGTGTCGTCTCGGGCAAGAATCCCATGTGTGGGAGCTCCAGGGCGAATGGCTGGGGCTCGACCCACAGGACGCATCATGGGAAACTGCAGCTATCATGTATGAGGATGTGCCAAAGCTTGTGGAGCAGTTCGTCAACGCTCAGCCAGCTGACTCATCCGCTCACGTCATGTGGAAGCCGTTGGCTGACGAACCCCACGCCCGCACGTCAAGAACTGGAAAGGGGCCTCCAAGCAGAGGAGGTAATGTTCTGCGCTGCGCAGCAGGATCCGAAACGTCTGGGATCTCAGCCGTGTCGGATCTCAGCTCTGGGTTGTACCCAACAAGAGCGGATCTCAGCCCTGGGTTGTACCCAACAAGAGCACCCCTCAGAGAAGGACTCACCAGGAACGCTAGGACAGAGCAGCAGCAGGAAGCAACAGATCTAACGCGTTCATACATTTCAGTTTGGAATTTCCTCCCTAGCGCGCAATAGAGGAGGTGGCTAAGGCGTCGCAGAAGCCGAGCCAGAACAATGACAAAGAGCTGTTTGCGATGAAGTACGCTCTAGTCAAATTCAGGGTACACCTGTCAGGCTCTAAGCCGTTCGTGGTTTTCACAGACCATGCGTCATTACGCACCGCGACCCAGTCTCCTCACCTCACGCAGAGGATGGACCGATGGCTTTCATTATTTGCCGAATATAACTTCGAGTTGAAGTATAAGCCGGGATAGCAGTACAAGCTAGCATGGCACTCCAACGCTTCGACGTTTCGGAGCAGATGCTGCGGAGGATATCCTCCACGACGCGATTTGCGCGTTCGGTTTGACCGTCGGTCTATGGGTGGTCCGCTGGACATGTCCAGCTTGGTTCCAAGCAGTCTTCCAAAACTTCCCAGTGAAGCGCCGATCCCGATCCGAGACAATTGACTCTGGGAGTCCGTGTTGGCGAAACACTCGATCCATAAACAGCGTTGCTGTACCGACCCCGTCGATGGTGTCCGGCACCGCCGCCAGATGAACCATCTTACTCAACCGGTCAACGAAGACCACAACGCCTATGTTGCCTGCCGAATCCTTCGGCAGGCCGAACACGAAGTCCAAACTCATGGACTGCCAACAACCCGTCGAATACTGCGTTCCAGCATGAGTTTGGAGTAAAACTTTGGCGTGATCTGCAAGCGGAACAAAATGGGGTGCAATAGTACGGCAACAATGCTGGCTGGTGGCACAGCGAGCGAGCTAACTATCCAATTCATGATTTATCACTTTTGAAGAGGGACGACATGCAAGTGCCAATACTGCTTCTGCTCGATGATATTTCTGGTCACTGGCATCTCAAATACGGTACTAGACCCCGCATAAAAAATGCACGATATGAATGAATATACACGTCTTTCCGACAGACAGAGTCGAGAGATTGTGAGCTAGACATGCAAATATTTTATTATCCAATCAGAGGACGTCATTTGACAATTTTAGCGAAGTATGCACGCATACGAGCTTCTACATTCCGACACATTCCAACAAATATTTGTCGGAACGTGAGGCAAAATATGGATAGCAAATACAAAAGTCAAGTCAAAAAGATATTTATCAAATATCACAGCTGTTCCGACACGAGCCAGGTTGTGGACACTAGCTGTCAGCCACTCGTCCTCATTTGATAAACGGCGGTTGCTGCCTTCAAACGGATGCTGGAAGAAGAGCATGTTAGCTCGGACTTCGTCCAAGCTAGCATCGTTCTCGACACGTCCGGCAAACGCTTGGCGGCAACAATGGACCGATTCGGCTACTATCTCGCCACCAACGAAGATAAGAAAGGTAAGCTTGCACGTAACACTGCTTCGTTGGCTATAGAAACGTTAAGTTGTGGCTATTCGATGAGTATCCGCACTTGCGTGTAGCTATCGAGTTGATCTTGTCAATGTTGCCGCTAGTACTGGCAATATGCATATTTCAGATCCCTGTTGATATCACTTGATAGGAGGATTATTATCACTCCTGACCGTAAATACATCAAAGTTTTTATCACTGACCGTAAAAATCTCCATATGGTTGGGACGGGACGCAGAACGAGAATTCGCAGACTCGTTCCTCGGCAGGAGAATCGGCGGCTGGTGTCGCCGCAAGAGGTCAATAAACCGGTGCGTGTTGTCCTGTGTGCTGTGGCATTTATGGCAGTGCGGTGCCTGGACCAGCAACCCGCACAGCCGCGGATGCTTCGATGGAGCCTTATGGAAGGGCTGCTAGAGGACAGGGTAAGTGAGAGGCGTGTACTTTAGGTGTGGCTGCGTGTGCTTGGAGCTGATGAAGAGTGGCGTGTGTTTCTTATGTTCATGCTAGGAGACAATTCAAGTGGCGGAATACAGCATTCGAGAAGTGCGGCGAATGCAGTAAATCGTTCGATTCAAGGATTGCGTTGCTGGTGGGAACACATTCATCTTGTTCGAAGGTTGGTGATTCTGTCCGATGTTTGCTGAACAAATATGTATTCATGTCCGAAGTCGTGCCTACAGTGAAGCTAACGGGGCTGCGCCTTACTCTGAAACGACCTTGTTCGATCCGCATGTGGGGGGCGAGCGGTGTGGTAACAAGTCCCAGTGCCCCCAAACCCGGAGAGAGGTCTTAATAAGGACCCCAGTTCGGTCAAAGAAATATAAGGTATTCGTAATATTGTGAAATGGTGGTTAGCTTCCCCTAACTGACTTCGTATTGCATACGCTTTTGTAGGGATCATCCACAGCTACTGGACTCCCGACCGATTAATCAAAACGTGTATTCACTGATGATGGTCGGATTTTCCACTTCGGTGTCGACAAACGCATTTCTTCGTTCGAGAAAATGGAGTGGGCAATTCCCGACGATGTAATTTCCTGGGTGGACATCAGTATCCACGGCGCCTACGAAACGATTCGGGAATTTTGCGGCGTTGTGACCTTCTGCTTTTCCGCACCAACTGCAAGTGTACTTCGCCCGTTTCTTTTTTCCTGCGGCTCGAACCTCTCCGCCGAAAAAGTCGCGCATACTCTCAGCGAGGGCAACCCGGTCGCTCGGAGGAATTGAGGCCACCGTTTTTTCACGCGCTGGCTTTCGGCCTTTTGGCTCTCCGCGCGACGAAATTCTTTTCTCTCTGCTGGCAACATCTCGATTGACGCGGTGTGGCGTACCGCCTGCTTGGTTGTAGAGTGTAGGCGGTTGGATGTTTGAGTTTGGAAGGAGTGCCGCCACAAAAGACATGCTGATCGAGGCATCTTGAAGGGCACTAACGTACGACGCCACTGTGAAGGCTCGGTGGAAGAATTTGTACGCCCCAGCATTGGAAGTTCGACATCCGCTCTGGCTGTACAATGCAGCAACGAGATGTCTGCAAAGGAGCTGAAAATGCTGACGATCAGCACAACGGGTACACGTTCCGGACGTCATGTCTACCGTGAACGTTAACTGACACCGGGCATGCTTTTCTTGGTCAAGTGCTGGAGCGTCTTGATTTCCTGAATCTGGGTCATTTTCTTCAATGATCCGCTCCATGTCGTCCACGAAGAAAACCGAATCAGTGCTTTTGCGGACAGAGCACACAGCGGCTTTCCAGATCTGTCG
>KV737866.1:8860-22090 GCA_000500225.2 Phytophthora pinifolia | reverse complement strand
GTCGCCCCACGTGGCGTACGTGGCCTCCTGCCGCTCTCTTTTCACGCGCGAGTTCTTCCCGCTTTCTCACGAGGAGGTTCGCGCCCTGGAGAGCAACGGCAACTGGGCGGAGGACTGGAGCAAAGTGCGCAAGACAAGTGCGCAGGCGCTGGAGACGTCTCGCGTGCGTCAGTGCACGTTCCACGGCCGCATAGCGCTTGGCTGCTTTTCATCCAACTACAGACATGATGTGGATGGTGTGGCTTTCCCCAGTGGCGTGTATAACTCGGCGCTGAGTGACGCGCTGGTGCTGGACGACGCGCTGGTGAAGGACACGCTGGTGCTTCGTGGTGTTCTCGTGGACGCCCGGGCGTGCGTGCTCCAGTGCGGCAGTGTAGTCGGTCCCTCTGTGAAGGATGGCGAGGCTGTCGTGACGTCGGCCAATGGCAACTTGCTCCACGTTGGAGTGGAGACGGGCGGCCGCGACCTGCGAGTTGTCGCCGACTTGCCCTTCGCTTTGGGCGCGGATGTGGCCACAAGACGGGGCGACGTCCACTTCCTGGAGACGTACGACCAGTTTGTGGACGAGTATGTGGCGGCGGTTAGCGCTCCGATGGCAATTGTGGCCAAGGAAGCGCGAGTGAGGGGGTGCGCTCGAGTGAAAGGGTGCTTCGTGGGTGAGTACGCCCGTGTAGAGGACAGTGAAGTGACCAACTCGACGATTCTGTCCACACGAGAGGAACCGTCAGTAGTGAGCAGCAAGAGCATCGTCCGAGACTCGATCGTGCAGTGGAACTCGACCGTTGAGGTGCTCAGCGTGGTTGAAGGCGCCTTCCTGTGCGATACGTCGCACGTGGAGCGCCACGGCATCGTCATGAGCTCCGTCATTGGTCCGAACACTACTGTCGCTGAAGGAGAGGTGACGTCCAGCTTCGTGGGGCCTTTCGTGGGCTTCCACCACCAGGCACTGCTGATCGCGTCCATCTGGCCCAAGGGGAAAGGCAACGTCGGCTATGGAGCGAATGTCGGCAGCAACCACACGCTCAAGGCCCCCGACCAGGAACTTTTCCACGGAGAGGGCGTGTTCTTCGGACTTGGGTGTAACGTCAAGTTCCCCAGTAACTTTGTCAAAGCGCCTTACTCCGTTATCGCCACTGCGGTCAACACGCTGCCGCAGCTTGTGGCGATGCCCTTTGCGCTCATCAACACGCCGGCTCACGTCATTCCAGCGCTTTCTCCCGCCATCAACGAGATCTCACCAGCGTACGTCTCACAAAGTTGGCACGAGATTGATTGGTTGGCTAACACTTTGTGTGTTGTTTGCTGCGTGTAGGTGGGTTCTGTCCAGTAGTGTGTTCACTGTGCTCCGCAACGAGGACAAGTTCCGCTCGCGCAACAAGTCGAAGCGCACTCACATTGACGCAGACATTTTCCGCCCAGAAATCGTCCAGGACATGAAAGGTAAGGTAAGCTCAACTGTCGACGCTGTGTTCGAGCAAAGTGCTGACGCCAGTTTGTGTTGCTGCCTTTCTAGAGGCTCGAGCCGCGCTTGACACCGCCGAGGGCAAAGCGAAGATTCACCTCGCGAACGGCGAAGCTGTCTACACAGACAAAGAGGTTCAAGGGCTGGGGAAGAACTACATGCGTGAATCGTCTCGACGTGCTGGAATCAAGGCGTACACGTTTTTCATTAAACTGTACGCGCTTGAAGCGCTGCTGACGCTTGTCGAGAACGGGAAGACATCGGTCGACAACACCGTGGGTTCCCTGGACAGGTATGTGCGCTCAACCGACAGAATCAAAGCGCATTCTAACAACTAGTGGTGTTGTGGTCATGTGCCAGCTCTCTTTATGAGAGCGCCACGCTGGCGGAAGAGTTCGACGCCAAGAAACGCGTCCGCGAGTGCCTGCGCGATCTCGTCTCGATGAGGGCGGAGGTGGCCAAGAAGGCTGCGGACGGCAAGTCGCGTGACGACGCTCGCGGCCAGCGGGTCATCCCAGACTACTCGGATGTGCACAAGCCGGCAGCCGAGGAGGCCGTGGTTCTTCGAGCTCAGAGGTTAGAGCGCAGTATGTATTGGTGTCGCTAGTTCCTGCGTGCAGCATGCACAAGCTGACGTGCTCATTGGGTGTGTATTTGCTTCCATGGCAGGTCTGCAAGCGAGATTAAACAGCGAGTGGCTGCCTTCGTAGCGCGTGTGTGACTGATAAATAGATACGCTGGTTGTACCAGCGCGATGACTCATGCGAGACAAACCTCGGGCTGGAAGCGGACTGGAAAGGAAGACTTCGTACAGGATGAACAGGGATGCTGCCCAGCATGCAGCGTTGCTTCGCCAGCCGGACAAGCGATGCAGTGATTGCGCTGGTGATTCGACGTCCATCCGAGTGGGCAGAGCTCGCAGGTGGATGCGCTGTCAGGACAATGAGCAAAAGGTTAGTACTGTACTCTCCCACCTGTCTAACGACTCTGCGTTGATGACATACCCTTCCGATCGAGAGATGGTGCCAGGAGGACAGCTTTGACACTCGCTCGCTAGCTCGGGCGAAAAGGTGCCGGCAGAACAGACCGCTTTCTTCCCGTTTCGACACGCGTAGCCGCTCGGGCAGACATCACAGGTGAATGCAGGCGTGGCGTATGTTCCTGGCTCGCAGAGTCGTGCCAGTCCGTCGGTGCAGATCCAGCCGTCCCGACACGTCTCGCAGGAGGCGGCTTTACCGAAGGAAAAGGTGCCGCTCGGGCACTGGCGTTTGATCCCAGCGGCACAGAATGAACCTGCTGCACACCGTACGCACGTGCCATCGCCCCCGTCACTCGTGTCGGACAAGGTATCGTGGTAGAATCCTCGAGGACATTTGCAGGCGAAGTCGGGATCTGGAAGCAGGCCAAGTGCCGCCCATTCGACTGCTACCCCTGGAGACGACGTGTTGCATTCCAGCGCAAGTGCGAGGCTGCTCAACTCCCACGGGATAGTGCTCTGCGAGTACACGTAGTTCCACTCGCCAGGTACAATGTGGGCTGAGAGAGGAGCTATGAAGGACGCCTCGAGACTCTTGTTGGCGCCAATCATTGCGATGCGGAGGGTGCAGACCGCTGTAGAACGTGACCTCCAGTACCCGCGCGCAACCAACGACAAGCCTGCAGCGAAGAAAGATCCCGAGAAGGTTCTCACTAGGCTGAGTCGCGTTGATGCTGAGTCGGAGATCGCCAAGATCGTGCTGCTTGCGTTACCCAGAAGTGACGCGTCTTGGTACAATGTCATAGCCAACGAGGAAGCAACGGGGGATTTCCACAGACGTTTGACGTCGTTCAAGGTCGAGAGATGCCACGCGTCAGCCCAGCCACTTAATGGAAGTGGGTCCATTGCTGGCGGTTCCGTTGGAGGGAAGCACGCAGGCCCTGGGTCACCAACTGCAACGGAGATCAATGGTCCGCCAGCGACGCCAAGCGTGACTGTCAACGAGGTGGGCGCTTTGGGGGCTGGCAAGGAACGCATGTCGAGGCGAAGAAGCGGGAGCGAGCTAGAACCACCGGAGAACCCCGTTACTTTCGCAGAGGAGACGAGATGAGCTGGGTCGCTGAGGATGTTGACACTGGAAGGAAGGGTGCTGTCTTTCTGCTCAAAAGCCTGGCGAAGAGAGGAAGGAATCGATGCCGTAGTACCGAACGCCACGCTCTTCATCACGTCACTTCCGCTGAGAAACGCGGCTGGAGTTGGAGACAGCGAGAAAGCAAAGATGTTGTGCGTTTGCAACTGGTTGGTCAGAGTGAGTGGAAGAGTGACGGAGTCACCGGCGACGAGGGATTCACCTGCAACGACCAGTAAATGCCGACGATCAAGTGACGGCCACGTCGCGCTACTAGCTTGCAATCCAACCGCGATCCGTTCCCAGTCGAGACGTGTGCCCGTTATCGCGAGGTCATGGACGTCAGCGAACAAGTTGGTGAGATCCGAGTAAAAGACCGCGGTTGGCTGGGTCAGTAACCCCAGTCGGAGACCGTCAGGGACTGCTCGGTACACGATCTGAAGCTGGGCTACGATCGCAGGCAACAGATCGACGAATGCGGAAGCCCAGGAAGCAGAAAAGTCGATCGCAAGCAGCAAGTTGAGAGGCTGATCTCGCAGGGAACCACCTAGGACAGTCGTCTGAGGGGACAAGGTGGCTTGAGTCGCCACGAGACGATCCAGCACCACTGCAGCAAGCGCAGAGCCATTCGCCTGTCGCGCATACGTCACGCTAGTGGATCGGCCAGCAACGCCACCGGAGACGCCATTCATATCGTCGACGTACACAGTCACGACCTTGTCGGAAGCGGTCGAGACTGCGCTGGGGTTTGCCCCATTGACGTCGTTCAGAGCAAGAGAGAAGAACCGGCAGCCACTTCTAGGAGACAGCTGAGCCATTGGGATCTGGATGGTCTTGAGAGACTCCCCTGCGGCGAAATTGAGAGCGGAAGGAAGCGACGACGGACTAGCGGAGAAATTGCTGGAGCTCCACATGACGACTGCCTCCAACGGAGAGCTCAGAGCGCCAGAGCGAGCGACTTTGACTGTGATATCGGTTGCTGTGCTTGAAGCTGAGGCGTTGACGAGTTGAAGCGGTGCGTCTGGGAAGTACAAGACGGCTGGTGCTGTTGTTGAGGCAGAGGCGTCTACAGGGACGCTGCAGTCGCCTCCAACCCACCCAGCAGTGCAAGAGCAGCCTCCAAAGACACAGTCTCCGTTCCCAGAGCACAGCAGTCCGCTTCGACCCGTGACGCAACCAGGTTGGGCTTGAGCAGTACAGGAGACACAGTTCCTCCACGCTTCCATTGAGAAGGAGTTGTCAGCGCAGACAGAGCAGCCAGTAGCTCCAGGCGAACTGCTGTAGCTCATGGATAGACAAGAACCGCAGCCGAGCGAAGAATCCAACGAACTCGGCGTTGCTCCCCCGGAGAAGAAGCTGCCGGGAGCACAAGAGGAGCAGAACCCACTTGGCTCGGGGTACGTTCCAGCGCCGCACACTTGACAAGCTGCTTCGTTGAGGAAGGACCCAGTGGGGCACAGTTGACAGTCGGTGGCATTGGTTGCTCCCGAAGTGCTAGTGAACTGGCCAGGCGGACAGCTTTGGCACTCGGAAGCGCCTGGATCCGACGCGTACGAGCCTTTTGGACACCCAACACAAGCTCCATTGGTGGCATAGGACCCCTTGTGGCACGCTAGGCATGCACTTCCGTCCCAGGAGGACCCTGGCGGACAGAATTCGCACGCACTTTGGCCAGCAGCGGTCGTGAACGCGAAGGATGGACACGCTTGACAGGCGGAGGCCGCTGCACCAACGGAGGGGCTGTACGTGTTCACTGGACAAGCCGAGCACAAGACGTCGCCCGTGTTACTGAAGTAACCTCGAGGACACGAGAAGCACACCGTTGAGCCGCTGCTTGGAGTGTACGTGCCAGCAGCACAGTCCGTACAGGTACCAGCGCCTGCAGCGCTCCACTTCCCGCGAGGACAAGCCGTACAAGTCGAGGCGTTGGGGCTGGAGAAGGTGCCAGCGGCGCAACTCGAGCACGACACCGAGCCAGGCGACGCAGTGAAGCTGCCGGCCGCACAGCCGTTGCACGCCGCGCTTGACACGGCGCCAAGAGCCTGGGAAAAGGTGCCAGACGGACAGGAAGTACACGGAGCGCTGCTGTCCTTGCCAGTGTCCGTACTGAATGTACCGGCGGGGCATTCCGTGCACTCGGCAGAACCCGCAGACGAGAAGGTTCCTGGCGGACACTGCAGACACCTGCGTGAGCCGCTTTCGAGGTAGGAGCCAGCCGAGCAGGCGATGCAGACGTACGTGGAGGTGGCAGGGCAGAAAGTGATCTTGAGGCCTGCGGCGCAGAACGGCGCGCCGTAGTAGGCCGCCTGCATTCGCTTCTGGACGACTGCGTAGCGATCGCGACCGCCAAAGAGGAAGAGCCGCGTTGCCGACGAGAAGAACGAGAGCGTGTGGCCTCGACGCGGAGGCGTGTAGTCTTCCGTGAACGAGAGTCGAATCCACTGCGTCGCGTTCACGTTGAGCTCCCACGTGTCGCTGAGGAAGTCGCTTGGAAACCGGTAGGAGCCGCCAGCGAGAGCGAGCTTCCCTTCGTCCACGAAGGCCATGCTCGCTCCATAGCGAGCTCCCGGTGTGGTGCCGATCTCTGGGAGGAGTTCCCACGTGTAGTTCATCCTCTCCACTGGTACAGACGACGGAGTCACCGAGGGAGGACACAGACGCCACAGCTCGTTGAAGATGACGCCTTCGATCGTGCTTTGGCCTCCATGGACGATCAGGCAAACGAGTTTCGCGGCACTGAAGAGCTTGCTTGTCGTCATGGCGGCGTGGTAAGCTCGAGCAGTTGGCACTGAGCCATTGCCCGTCAAAGGACCAGCTTGGAGCAGTCGCCACGCGAGTTTCGGCCCGCGGTTGGTACACGGAGGCGAGGAAGACGAAGCCTTGGCGATGAGGGCCAGGTGCAAGCCGCTGAGCTCCTTGTAGTCTTCCGACAAGCCGCCAAACACCAGCGCGCCGATGGTCGAGCTGTTCTCGAAGACTTTGGTGAACGAGTGGCCGATTCGTGGAGCTGGGGCGGCTGCAAGGGTGGCGGCGTCGGTGGCCGTGACGAGCTCGTCCCAGACGACGTTGGCGGAGCTGGCGTCGACGCAGCCTCGCCACGTGTCGTTGACGAACTCTCGGCTTCGGCCACCGAACATGAAGACGGCGCCGTCCTGGCTGACGAAGGACGCGTGCTCCGCTCGACTGGCTGGGGAGACGAACACGGTCTCCAGCGTCGATTGATATGCTGCCGACACGGCCGACAGGATCTGGTCCTGCGGCTTGAGGAAGGCGTTGGTGGCCACGTTGAAGACCAGCACGGGGCTGGCCACCACAGGCTGGGCGGACTCGTACTCGATGCCGCCGAGGATCAACAACCGGTCGGGTACGGACGAGCTGGAGGCCACCAGAGCTTCACTGCAGTGCGAGATGCGCGTGTAGTTGACGTCTCCGTCGAACAAGCTCCACGCGAGCGTCACCGACGCGTTCTGCGCCTCGTCCGCGACCGAGCAATTGAGTTCCGAGTCCACGAAGGCTGCCGTTGTAGTACAAGGCACCAGATGGAGCGACAACAAGACCCACGTGAGTAGCATGAGCCTCGGAGCGTCGTGGCGAGGAGAAGAAGATCGCCAACTGTCCAGGCTTGGAGCGACCGTTGGTTCCCGAGAATTCCTCATGTCGAATGAGCGCGTTGAAGAGAGCAGGCCGGGAGATGAAGGCGAGCGAGGGGCTGCGCTTGAAGCGCAAGTGGAGCAACTGCAGCAGACTGTGGAGGAGCTGGAAGACACTGCTCAAGCGCTCAAGTTGCTGGCCGAGAAGCAGGCCGCCGAGATCAACGCCAAGGAGCTTCTGCTCGCTCGCAAGACCGAGTACGTCGACGAGTTGCTGGAGCAGATCCACGTGTTGGCCGGTCGATTTGACGCCAAGACGGCGGAGACGCAAGCACTGGAGTTGAGGATGCAGAAGCTCAATGCACAGACGGAGGAGCTGCGGGAGCAAGTGAAGAAGGACGAAGAGGACTTCGCCATGGTGTGTACGGCGCTGGACGCGAGGGAGCAGACGCTCGTCAAGAAGAGCGGAGAGCTCGCAGCAGCGGCTGAGGCGGACAGGCAGCTAAGGAAGGAGCTGGAGCGACAGCAGACAACGATCCGCCGGCTTGAGAAGAACGTCGAGGCGTTGCAGCCGGAGAAGGCGGACGCGTGTCTGTCGCCTCGCAGCTTCCACGAGAACCAGCTCATTCGCCTGCGCGACGACGCGCTCGAGGCCAAGACGCGCGAGCTGTGGCTGCTCTCGGGCCAGAACGACCAGCTACGAGTGCAGCTGGACGAGCTGGAAGCTGCGCTGGAGCAACTGCAGAGGAACGTCATGTCCAAGGAGAACGACCTGGTGCGACGGCAACGGAAGATTGAGAGGCTCGAGGCGGAGATCGACGCGCTGCAAGTGAGTCGGAGCCAAGCGGAAGGACGAGAGAAGGCGATGGAGATCGCCACGGCGCAGAACGAGAAGCTCCTGCAGGCTCTCGAGGCTCAAGAACGAAGCGCCGAGGAGCTTCAAGCCAGACTTGAGGACGTCGAGCGGGAGTGCCAACAGCTTCGCGGCTCGCATCATGAGCACATCGCACGCGCAGCTGCAAGCGAAGTCGAGGTGCTGCACCGAACCAGACAGGCGGAGGAGAAGACGTCGGCAGTGAACGCCCTGCAGGAGAAGCTGCGTCGAGAGCGCAAGCTCTTGCAGGACGAGCTGTCGGCTTCGCATCTCAAGTACCAGACGGAGATCCACAAGGTGCAGAGCGAGCTGGTCATGCGGCGCAACAAGCAGTACGAGCTCTCGCTCAAGCTGCAGCAAGTGGAAGCGCAGCTACACGAGGCCGTCGACGGGCGTGAAAGCGCTGACGAGCAGTTGCTGGCTGCTCAGTGCCGGATGCAGGAGCTTGAGCGGGTGCTACAAGACGCGCTCGAGTGGAAGAAGCAGCTTGAAAATGAGCTGGCTAGGCAGAAGCAGAGCGCGGCTGATTCGACCGAGCAACAAGGCAAACTCGTCGTCGCCGCGAAGCGAGAGCTCGCTGTCTTGAAGCAGCAGCTTGAGGAAAGCAAGGAAGCTGTGGCCAAGAGGCTGGCGAGCGAGAAGCAGCAGGAGCTACGACATCGAGAGACCAAGCAGCTCTTGAGTGCGCAAGAAGCTCTGACGCTCGAGCAGAAGGAGCGCATCCATCGGTTCGCTCGAGATGCCAAGCGCGAGGCCCAGGAACGAGCTGCTCTGCAAGTGGAGAAGACGGTGCTGGCCAGACAAGTCGAGGAACTCCGGCAGCAAACGGAGAATACGATCCGCGAGTGCTTGGAGCAGAAGCGGCAGGTTCAAGACAAACGGCAGCGGCTTGTGGAGACGTTCATGCACCTGGCAGCCGAGTTCCACGCCGTGCAAAGCGCCAAGTCCAAGCTCCTGTGCAAGTACGCAGACGCCTTTGGGAGAGCTGTAGCCGCTTCGCTAGTGAATGGCGTGGCTTGGCCCACGTCGGAGTCTTTGGAGCTGCGTGAATGCTGGTTGATGGACGATGACCTTCGTCCTCTCCTGAAGATGCTGGCGAGTGAAAGGCTGGGGAGACTGCAGCGCGTGGATCTGCGCTACAATCGACTCACGAGTGAAGGAGTGGGAAGGTTGATCGTGTTCCTGAAGAAGCTGGTGGTTGCCCTCGTCCGTTCTGATCCCGACGCGGTGGATCGGATCCGAGAAGTCGATCTCCGTCAGAACTGCATTTCGCTTGAAGGCATTCGTGCTGTGGCCAAGGCTCTCGAGGCTCTGGTTCCATGCCACAACAGCAACAATGGTAGCGTCCCTGGCCTCAAGAGTGTCGCGGTCACTGACGACGGGAGGATCCAAGTGTATGGCGTTGCGAGCGCTGCCGAGAATCGACCAGGAAACGCCAGCTACAGCTCGCCCCCCGCTGCTCCAGCCCCGATCTTGGTTGTCGATATCTCGTCGAACGTGGACGAAGACTGGTTGGTCGCAGAGTCTCGGCGAGTTCAAGCGCAGCATCGACGGCGGGGCAAGAGCACGACCGAGGAATCGAGCAACAACCGTAGCAATGCCGCGACGCTCCTCAAAGACGTCGTCGCCTCCGACCGCGACAGGATTCTGGAAGAGATTTACGGCTTGGACCTCGTGAGTGCGTTCATGAGCCACGACAAGCTGGAGCCTGGCAACAGTGGGGCTACCAGACGACGAACGAACCTTTTCCCCATGGAGCCCGCATCTTCGCCTCGAGAAGTGAGCTCCTTGCCAAGGAAACGAGCTGAGAGCGCGTCTCCACGAGCTTTTCCAGAGGTGAGCAGCTCAACCGCTCAACTTCCTGCCTGCGTCCGAGATCCTTCCAGTGCTTCCGCTCGCTTCTCGTCGTCGCTGTCTTCACTTCCGAAGCTGTCAGGATGAACAAGCCAAAGATGAAATACGATCCCATCCTATCGCTTCAACAACGTCTTTGCTTGGTCTGGTTCTACTCGGTCTAGTCCCCCAAGGAGCTGCGGGGTCTATGATACACTCGCTCACTACTTGAGCACGTGGTGCTTGTACTCGCTCATCGTGCCGCGGAAGCGTGCCACCTTCTCGTCTCCAACGACCCACAGCTCCTCGCACACGCTCTTGACGAAGTGCTCGTCGTGGGAGACGATCACCACGCCGCCCTTGTACTCGCGCAGCGCGTCGATCAGCGCGTCGATGGTCTCCATGTCCAGGTGGTTCGTCGGCTCATCGAGCACCACGACGTGCGGCAGACGCCACGTCATGACGGCGAAGCCCACGCGAGACTTCTGGCCACCGGACAGCGTCCGCGTGGGCTTGATCGCCAGCTCGCCCGACAGGTTGAAGCGGCCGAGATGGGAGCGGAACTCGTCCGGCTCGTGGCCCGGAAACATGTCCTTCATGTTCTGCACGGCCGACTTGGCCAGATCCAGCGAGTCGACGTGGTGCTGCGTGAACGTGGCGACGCGCAGCCGCGGGTTCATCGTGACGGAGCCTTCGTTGGCGCGCAGCTTGCCGATCATGATGTTGATGAGCGTCGACTTGCCCGAGCCGTTGACGCCCAGGATGCCAATGCGGCTGGCCATGTCCACGCCCATGTGCACGTCCTTGAAGAGCAGGGGCGACTCGGGCGAGTACCGGAAGCCCACGTCCTCGACGGCGATGATGGGCCGGCCCAGCGGCTCCGGGGGCGGGAAGTGCATCCGGAACGCGTGCTCGTCCTCGGGCTCGTCGATGAGCTCGTTGCGCAGGATCTTGTCCAGCGCCTTGACACGCGACTGCACGAGCGGCGCCTTCTTGGCGTTGGCGCGGAAGCGCTCGATGAACTCGCGCATGTGCTGGATCTTCATCTGCTGCGCGTCGTAGGCCTTGCGCTGCTGGCGCAGGTTCTCCTTCATCGTGTTCTCGAACGCGTTGTAGTCGCCCTTGTAGTACATGAGCTTCTGCTGCGTCAGGTGGATCACGTCCGTCGTCACGGCGTTCAGGAAGTTGCGGTCGTGGGACACGACGATCATCTGCTTGTCGTACTTCTCGAGGTAGTGCTCGAGCCAGATGACGGCCTCGAGGTCCAAGTGGTTCGTCGGCTCGTCCAGCAGCAGCAAGTCGGGCGCCATGAACAGCGCGCCGGCCAGCGCCGTGCGCATGCGCCAGCCACCGGACAGCGCCTTGGCCGGGCCGTCCATGACGTCGTCCGGGAACTGCAGGCCGCTGAGAATCGTGCGCGCGCGAGACTCGGCCGTGTCCGAGTCGATGTCCACGAGTCGGTCGTAGATCTCTTTCAGTCGTCGGCTGTTGTCGGCTCCGTTGGCGGCCTCGTCGGCCGCGAGCTCCTTCTCCTCTTTCAGCAGGATGGAGCGCTCGTAGTCGGCGGCAAGCACCACTTCCAGCACGCTGCGCTCCTCCTTGCTGAGCTTGGAGGCCGACTCCTGCTCCACCAGCTGGATGCGGATGTGTCTCGGGAATCCCTCGAGCTCGTAGTGCGAGATGTATCGCAGCAGTGTCGTCTTACCGGCGCCGTTCTTGCCCACAAGGCCGTAGCGTCGGCCGGCCACGATCTTCAACGACGTGTCGCTCAGCAGCGTCTTGCCCTTGAAGTTGATGGTCAGTCTCGGCACGTGCACATCCCTCTCTCCATTGTCCTGCGTCAAGTCCGGCAGGAAGCGCGCGTCCTCCCACTCGCGGTCCAGCTCGGCCGCCTCCTCGTCGCGCTCGGCCGTGAGCTGCTCCAGCTTGGTCTGCTTGCGCACCTGGCGCGCCGACAGCGCCGAGCGCTGCGCCTCCAGCTCGTCATTCGTGGTGGCCCGGATCTTGTCGAAGCCCCACATTCTGGCCAACAGTTGCTCGGCGTCGGCCGCGCCCTCGTCTTTCCGGGCCTGCTCCTCGATGCTCTGCGTGTTCTCCAGCACGCGCACGTCCTGCGACGCGTGGCCCGCCGCATCCAGCTGCGTCTGCAGCTTCGGACTGGCCAGCAGCTTCTTCGCCAGCTTCGCGCACACCGCAGCGGCCGCGTCGTCGTCTGCAGCGAGGTCGGTACCGATCAGGAAGGGCGCTACGCTCTCCAGGAGGAGCGACTCCAGCGCCGCCGCGTCGGAAGGAACGTCATCTGCCAGCTGGTCGGCCACGGCTCCGCTGATGTATTCAAGGATGGTCTCGTCCAGCCCGCGCAGTGTCGCGCTCAGCGCCTGCGTCACGGCGCGCTCCATGGTGGCGAAGGTGATGGCGTTTGGCTCGGGGAGGGAGGGCCAATGGTAGCTGTTCGCTTAGAGGGTGAATGGTTCTATTAGAGGGAGTCTGGATGCTGATCACCTCAAAATGGGAGCCCCGGACGCTGGGCCATGGCATGACTCGGCCGTGGTGCTTGCCATTTCGAAGCAGTAACGTGCCAGAGAGATCTGCGGGGCCGCACGTAGCAAGGTTGGCAGAGCGGCATCAGAGCACTGCTCTAACTGTAGTCGTTTCAGTCCTGACGTGGTTGAAACTGTGCAAATTAGTGCAAGTCGTCTTCATGGCATCGGCTCCTGCGGCCCTCAACTGCCCCAGTCACCGATGCCAGGTCTCTCATTCGCAGTTCTGCGTCGCGTCGCCCAAAGGGTCTTCTTCACTCCGCATCGATGGTCAACACTTCCTCCTTCCTCGTGGCTCTCGCGACGGCTGCCTGCAGCTTGATCCTTCAAGAGCATGCTGCGGTTGCAACCTCCGAAGCAGCCGACGCCTGTGTGGCCTCCGGCGATTACTGTGGCAACGAGAAGAGCGGACCCAACTGCTGTTCATCTGGAAACTACTGCCAGCCGTGGAACCCAGACTACTACCAGTGTCGTCCCAAGCCTGCCAACTCCGGCATCCCCGAGGTCGGCATCGATTACTATGGCAGTGATATCTCCAGCTTCGCCGGCTTGAAGTTGCCCGACGAGTGCGCCAACAAGTGCGTCGAGACGTCAGGATGTGCTGCGTACACGTTCATCAACTACGGGTGGGACGGCCAGACGCACTGCTACCTGAAGAGCGGCACGGGCATCAAGAAGAATGTTATCGGCGCCGTGTCGGCCATCATGTCCTCGACGGGGTCATCCACGTGCAGCACGCAGAACGGAGGCTACTGCGGCAACTCGAAGGGCAGCTTCTGCTGCCCATCCAATACGTATTGTCAGCCCTGGAACTCGGACTACTACC
>KV737858.1:540-17657 GCA_000500225.2 Phytophthora pinifolia | reverse complement strand
TTGACACGAGTGGGATTCGAACCCACGCCCGAAGACTGGTGCCTAAAACCAGCGCCTTAGACCACTCGGCCATCGTGTCGATGCAAGTGAACAGTCTTCCCGTAATTTGTTATTATTTATTGCGAGCATCTATCTATCGCAATTCACTTACCTAAACGATACTATAGAAAAACCAACATATTTTCTCGTAGGACGCATTTTTTTGTCTGGTGAAATCCTCCTATCGGGATGAAACTTCACGTGTATGTGAAAAACGCCACATACCTGATCAATATGTTTTGCCTATTTTAGGTGAAACTTACGGGAGGAAACGGCACACGGAGCAAAATGCCTTTTTACTGGGATAGGAGAGCAACACAGTGCTGATAGCCCATCCACCACAGGATTATATGTGTCTGTCCGTCCACAAACTGGTCTTTACCGGTTGCTGGCTTGCAGCCCTCAGTGTCTGTCGGTCCGCGAACTACAGTATTTACCGGTTGTGGGCTGAATGAAGTCTTGACGGGGATCGCGGCGAGGTTTTCCTATCCAGCCTCGCGTAGCCCTAGTATCGCGAAAGGGTTAATATCGGTTCTGATCCGCTAAGCCATATCTTCATGTAGCCTTTTCTATTATGAAACGATAGCTATTACGTCCATATGGAATAAAACAATTCACATTTCACTTATACCGCTGAGCAAATGGCACACTGATACCCTTTTGAAATCGCTACATACCTCGTATCGACTTTACACTGCTCCCACGTTGTACCTCCCACGAATTTGAAAATCCCGCCAACCCCATGTGCAGCCCATGGATGCACGTATTATAGCTGCACATGGAGCTGGCCTGACAACCGAGCTGACGAAACCATGCTAGACAAGGCTCCAGAAGGTAAAGGCATTTATTGGGTCGACCAGCTCCTGGCAATGGAGTGGAGCGACAGCGCTTGGGCGCGAGTAAAGAAAACAACCATCGCGAACTGCTTCAGGGAATCCGGCGTCGTCTTTTCAGGCAAAGAGAACCAGCTAGAAGGCAGTTTGAGTGATAATCTAATCTCGACTGCATTGTCTTATTTCCTGTATTCCTATAATAACCTCGAGTATTCGAAAAACAGATGACGTGCCATTTACTCAGCGGTATCTGTATTAGCAGGCGTTGCCTGGGACCCGGAATTTTACTAATTCCAGGAATGTATGATTTGGTCTAAAATCCCGTCCATGTAGTCCTCTGAGGTTGCCTCGCAACATGGCATCGTCATGGCCTCTCGATTGATCAAAGTAACATTCCGCCGGCCTAACGCTTCGAGGCAGATGGCGAAATACATAATCGGTGAGTTTGAACGGGAGGAGCTGGACACTGTGTGGCCCGTTGATCGACGAGCGTTCATACCAGCAGGGCCCACGAGCCGAGGATAGGTAACTTAAAAATTGTGGCAATATTTGTCATTGTTGTGGCAGAAATTGCAGTTTGTTTTTCGTCGCCAATACAATCTGATGCTGTATTGGTATGAGAAAATCAGTGAATTGCGAGCCAACATGTTGGAAGTTGACGCGCGGCTATGTGGCTGAGTGCGTGTGTGTTTTGGTGTGCGTGCATGCGTCTTGGTGCAGACTGGCGCAACTAGTCTGGCTGCGAAGAAGTGCGGGCAGTCGCGAGGCATGGAGGGACATCTTGTGTTTTGCATCGTTGTTAGGATTAGGAGTTAACTGCTGCGTTTTTACATCTGGATCATTAGTAGGCTAGTGGTTTGCATGCCGCATGTCTAGCCTTCGTCGGGGACGTTCTTTTCCATCCCAAAGACGTGCGTGCTTGTTTGGTAGACACGAGCTGGCAGCTTAACTCACTTACTCAATCTCACTTTTAGTTTGTCAACCTCGACCCAAAAAACTTCTCGTCCAGCTCACACTCAAGCGCTCTTGCCTATCGCGTTTAGCACGCACGGCTTGTATGTTTACCCAGTCACAGCCAGGAAATAGTTCTAGGGCGATCTAATATTTGTGATTATGAATAAATTAATATTGATTGAGTAAGTAATGAGCAGCTTGAGTGACAAGTAATTGAGTAAGTGGCACTTAAGTCGTAGTACCGCAGCTCAATAAGAAGATTGCTGAACTGCCCTCACGACTGAGCTGGAAACTCTAATGAGATGGGCTTGTCACCTCGGAAGTGCAGCGCACCACGCATTATCTACACCGTCATCAAGCAACGTGAAGATGGCGGATATGGCCTCTATTGTACGGAAGAGTCAGCATTGGAAACAATTTTCGTCGTCTCCGGATATGTAGTAATTAAGTAAACTTCCTCCTCCAACTCCAAAACTCATTTTTTCAGAGGCAGCATAGTTCTGACAAATGCATGACAAAGCATGTCGGCAGGGGTTATCACTATCAGTCATGACTGATATTTCACCCTGCACTCCCAATGTCGCACTTCACTCAGCTCTCACACTCGCTATCTGTGCTGTTGAAGGGGAACGAAGATTTGGCGAAAACGTCGGCCGCACCGCATCGGTTTATAACGAAAATGCCACCGCATTTGGAACATGCCCAACCCTCAGCCTGGTGGTGCGCATTGAAGATCATTTAAAGGAAAAACTCATAAAACTTGCTCTCGGAACTACCCGATACGGTGGCTAAAGCTTAACATGCGCCACTCGGGAAGTTTTTATCGTACTGGTTCTGAAGTATGGTCCTAGTCAAAGTTCAGTATGTGAGATTGTTGTTTGAAGTCCGCTGGGTTGGGTGGCGCCAACTTGTAACGGATAATCTTCTGTCCGGGTAGTGAGGTGTGAGGTTGGTGACATGCGTCGTTGTGTCACTATCCCAGGATGTGGATGGTGCGTCCATTTCAAACCAGGAGTCGACATTGGGGCACTGTCGTAAGAAAGTGCACCGAGGTCACTAAGGAAGGGTGTAACGCCCCAGGCTGGTTAACAGTGCAGGGAAAAGCCCTCGCTCTTGGTAGTGGAAGGAGCTCGTGCCAGAATTCTGATGTGGTATAGCAACGCTACCAATTGCCATTCGTTCACCTTGCGAAAACCTTTTGCCAATCACTCGTCAGACTGGTGGTCACTGTAGTTCTCAAGATGCCCAAGACGAAGAAGAAGCCCCCTCCTAAGCCTCCGTCTGTGCAGATCCGTTCTGCCACGAAGAAGCTTCGCTTGACCGAGCACGAGCGAGGGAAGATCGAGGGACTGCACGAAGCAGGTCTAAGCTCACGGGCCATTGCCAAGAAGGTCCGTCGCGGTGCGCAGACCGGGAGGCGCGTAGTACCTCAGGCGGCTTCTCCCGCGCCAAGAATGCGAAGGCGAGACCCGCCGTCTTGTCCGATCTGCGGCGAAGGGGGAACTCTCCGCAGCCAAACTCAAGGAAGAGCTGGGTCTGTCGGTGTCGGTGTGCACCAGCCAGCGCACCTAGATCAGCATGTTGTACGACGCACACGTTGTACCTGTCTTCGTCTTCATAAGTTATCATCGTGCGGTGGAGATGTTGGATGTTCTTCATGCTGTTCAATGCTGCATTAGTACACGTTGCTTAGTATCGCCTGCAGCAAAATCGTACCTCGTTGCGGATGCGACCGTTGCTAGCGGTACTTCAGCAATGCCCACTTGTCCGGGAGAAGCGTCCGACGTCGCGCTGTCCACTTGTGGCCTCTTCTTTTTCTTCTTCTTGGCCTACGTCGATCTTCTTCCTCGAGATCGAGCTCCTCCTCCTCTACCACTTCCCATTAGTCTTCGTAGTTACCGCCTTCTTCTTCTTCGCCGTCGTCTTCTTCTGATACGAACACCTCGTGCAGCGTCTTGGTCAGCGACGTCTTCGTCCGTCTTGCTGGGGCCTCCTTGCCGGATCCCGCTACCGTTTTAGCTGCCACCGCTCGCCGCTGCTGCGAGATGATGCGCTTCTGCGCCCTCAGGTACGACACGTCCTTGCCTGTTGGGGGTCGCAATGACGGTCGAGGCGTGCGAGATGGTGGCGGAGCTGCGTCGTCGCCCTGTCCTCAGCCAAAAACGCAGCATGTTCCTGCATCATTCTCTTCCTCACAGCCGGAGACCTCCCTTCCAAAAGTCGCACAAACCGCTGGTGCTCGCTGCGGGTCTCGCGCGGTCGCGCGGTCTTCGGTGGCATTCTCACTCTCTCTTCTTCGGCGTTTCTCTAAACGACTGCGCACCACTGGTTTCGGAAGGAAGGGCGAAGCTGGGACACTTTTTCTTTGTCTTCTCTGTACCAAAGTTACCTAGCGGGAAGGTCGCCCTGTTATGCTCGGGATTAGCTTATACTTGACTTCACCATACATAGGCCGGTTTTCGAGCCAATTCCTATTGGAACATGTTGTACGTCTTGGACATACACTCCGCGACAAAAGTTTATGGACACCGACTCAGGTGTCCATACCATAAAATATCCGACCAAAGGACCTCTCCGACCTGTTCCAAAACTTGGGTACATTATATCAGGTAACTCTTAAAACACATAATATTAATTGCTGTGTTCATGTTGTGGGCCACACACTGAACACATTCACAAAAACTAATCTGGTGGAGGGCTGCGAGGACGGGAGGCGGGCAGGCTGGGTGACGGCAGCAGCAGGGTGGCGGCAGCAGGGTGGCGGCAGCAGCATTTTCGCGGCAGCAGGGTGGTGGCAGACGGGAAGAGTGGTAGCAGGCAGGGTGGCGGCCGCAGCAGGACGGAGGGTGGCGTGGGAGGCGGTGGTGGCGGCAAGCAGCAGGACGGGAGGCAGGCAGGCAGAGTGTGGTGGCGTCAGGCGGACAGGGTGGCGTGGAAGGCGGGAAGGGTGGCGTGGAAGGCGTGGAGGGCGGTGATGGGCGGCGGGAGGTGGCGGCAGGAGGTGGCAGGCGAACAGCGGGAGCAGCGATAGTATCCGGCCCGGCAGGGCGGGNCCCGCCAATTCGAGCCCAAGCCAAGTCCGGCTGCTGACGCTGCTCATGCAGCTCTTGCTGCCAGCGCTGCCGCAGAGCACCGTGTGTGTGCAGCCAGCACAACGCTATATTATTTAATATAATAAACAGTCACTTAAAATTTTTTATTACGTTGCATTTCGCTTTGCATTATTGCACGGACTGTTGTTTTACGGCTGCACGCGTGCTTAAATGATTGCACAGGTCGGAGAGGTCGGAGAAGTGGGAAATATGCATGTGATATGCCCACATCTAGGAGTTTGTATTGGCATACATATATTTTTTGTGTCCCTCCGACCCAATACAGGTGTAGAGGACATACCTAGCCCTATGCATTATAATTGGTTGATAATATGAAAACTACTCGCTGTGATTGGTAGTTAATAGTACGAATTCAGTGATTGGTCTTTAATGAGCTGTCGCTATCTATACAAAAAATAAGTGAGGTCGGATAAGTGATCATATTCATCCATATCGCAACGGTTCCGACACCCAAACCCTTTCCGACACTTTCCAACATTTAAGACCAGGAGAAAGAACTTGTAAACATCATATAGGATATTCAATTAAGTGCGAGTCAAGCATTGGCTGATATCTCCCAGCCAGCTTTCATGCCGGCCTCACAGCCGCAAGGAAATGGCCTCTAGAGCCCTGTAGGCCGCGATTCGACCACTTTTAGGCTGTATGCATATTCTGCCTAGGAGTGACGTGCTCCCGAGGCCGCAAATTCCATTGTGAAGGCACTCAGCAGGCAGAGGGGCCACTAATAAGAGCACATGAAGTCATAGTGGACGTTTTCTATAGGGCAAAACTATCAGCCGATCCAAGCCTTCCATTGGCTGCTAATAGCCAATAGGCATTTGCCACGAGTCGGATTTCGACTGTGCAGGCGCCGACAGTAGAGGAAACAGCTCACTCTCGCTTTTTCAGTGGATATTGAGCAGAGCTCCGCCCCCACACCCCCACAGTGCCGTGGCTCAAGGAAGAGCCAGGTGTTCGCCCCTGAGGTGCCTGTTCAAGTCAGGCCGGCGCTATCCTTTTGGGATTCGGTGGGGGGTCTGAGTTACCTGCGATACTGGCGGTGGACGACGCTGCTGCTGCTGCTGCTCCGTGTTGGTGATGCTGGACGACGCTCACGCTGCGGGTCGACGCAGTCGCCGTTTGACAAGGTGCTGCTGTCGCTGCCAGATCGCGCTGATGCAAGCTGTTTGTACTGGGTGTGATTATGATGACCCGTTTGGCGTTCTGGCGACCGCCAGAAGAAGTCCGAGTCGCGTCACGTTGTCGCTTTCATGAAGCTGTTCCTCGACCGAGGCTTCAGGCTTGATATGAAGGCGGATGACTACAGATACCAAGTCCTCGACGCCGGTCGCCGCGCTGAAGAAGCCGTGGTTACCTTCTTGAAGGCACGCGGCACTAACGCGAAGGGAGTTGGAGGTGTCCCGCGCGCGCTGCGCCCCGTCCACAAGGATGGAATCTTGGACACGCGCATCACTGCGTACAAGCAGTCGGAAGAATTGTTGCTCCTGCACCTGTCGATACACAAGATATCCTCGCAGTAGCCGGGCACGTGTAAGTCTGCAAACGCAAATACATATTTCGTTTATTAGCTTGTTAGCAACAGTGTACCACTCGTACCACGTAGTGGAGAGGTGCGTCGCTTGCTTATTCCTGCGCTTGGGCTTGGGTCCTTGCACTGACGGGTCTTGCTGATGTTGGTATTCAGCAGCCAGTTCTTCTACACAGGGACGCCTCGACTTGAACATCGCGGCCTCGACGATGGTCACGCGCTCAGCTAGCATTCGGTTCGAGGCAACCAACTAGCCAAAAGGTGACCCATCTGCGGACATGTGTGCGTTGCATCTTGAGGTTTTTCTTTGTCTGGAGCAGGTACAGCAGCCTTCTTGTTCAGCGCCACGGACCACTTGAGCAAGTCCGCCGTCGATATATCTGCCGCAACCAAGSACTCWTCAACGCGCGTGACGATGGGCGATCCCGGGGCAAGTGCCTTGAGCTGAGGATAGTGTCGAACAAGGTAAGCGGTAAATACGCTCAATACTTTTGTACTCATGTTCAACTTGCGTTCCTTGAGACCCGAGCAGGTTGCGAACAACAGCTCCTGTAGACGTCCAAGCTGCTCTCGTGTCGTGTGGTCTTGGTCTTTGTTGACCTCTGAGCAAGATGGCTCATCAAGCGGCAGTGCCGGACACCGTTGATGGTGAAGGTACAGCAAATCTGTTTCACGATCGGGTCTTCCGCCAACATGGGCTGCCCGTATCGATTGTCTCGGATCGAGACCCCGCTTCACTGAGAAGTTTTGGGGCGCTGTATTTAAGGTTCTTGGCACCAAGCTGGATATGTCCACAGCGGACCCTCCGCAGACCTACGGTCAGACGGAGCGCGTCAACCGCGTTGTCGAGGGCATTCTCTGTAGTATTACGCCGAAACGCCGAAGCGTTGGAGCGCTATGCTTCCTCTCGTTGAGTTTGCGTTGAATAACGCTGTGCATGCATCCACTGGCTACACTCCGTTTTACGTGAACGGTCTCATTCATGGTTTTAGGCTTGGTGGGGAAGAGAAAGCCGATCGGCTTGATGTCAGCCCTCCCACTGTTCGTAAATATGCTCACGAATTCCTGTCAACGCGTACGTGACGCTATGGCTGATAGTCATAATATACAAAAGGAACATACAGATGCAAAAGGCAGAGGCATGTTGAAAGTTATGAGGTCGAGACTTGGTGTTGTCTGCGGTCTATTGCGTCCGTGCTTCGTCGGACCGTTTACGGTCGTGGCCAAGAAGGGCACATAACCTTCCGAAGAAGATGCGTATACACCCGTGTTTTACGTAGGCTTGCTCAAGCCGTACAAGGACCCGGCGCAGGTGGGTTTCCAGGAGCTGGGGCCCAGCGTGGCGGGGCCGCAGCACCCTGCTGAAGCCTCAGCAAAAGGTCAAATTGATTGTCCAGCCGCGCCAAGCCTTGCTCAAGGCGCTGCAGACGCTGCGAAGTAGACTCGGGGTTCTCAACCCAATCCAAACCCTCTCGGAGCTCACGGATCTCGTTCATGTTGGTGTCATTGTCCGCCTCGGCTTGATCAAATGACATCCACCTTCCGCTCAGCGAATCCAGAAGGCGCACCAACTCCTCGCCACGGACAGGCCTGAGCCAGCGCGAACGAGCGAGTTGACCGGATGCACCAGAAGCAGACGGACCTATTGTCACGGGACGAAATTTTGGAGAAGGAGATCAAACAACACAAGCCGATCAAAGGGCACGAGATCGTGAGGTGTATTGGACTTCTGACTGCGCGCATGCGGTGCCCGCATTCTCGGCGGCTATCTGATCATTGGACAACTACGACTGTCGGTGCTGTTCCTGCTGGGACGTTCGGCCGCCACATGCCAAAAGCGCGGGTTGGCAGGATCATGCAGAACCTGCATTTCTCGGACAACTCGGATGACAAAGCAGGCACAGACAGAGCGTGGAAGGCGATACCAGTCGTGGAGACCATGCAGCGAACATTTCTGGTGGGGTACCAAGTGCCCCCGGTCCTCGCCTTTGACGAAGCCGTCATCCCGTCCCGAAGCCGCTTCAACGTTATGCGGCAGTTCCTGAAGGACAAGCCGCACAAATGGGGAGCTACGTTGTTCATGACCTGCAAGCCCAGATGCTTGAGCTATCGCCCCAGGACTTCACCGACCCGGTATGTTACGCTCCAAGTCTATCCTATGTGCTTTTACTAATTGCTTTTTTTGGTATGCATTCAGACGGTGTCGCCAGGGCCGCCGACACCAGGCACACTTGTGCGTACTGTGCCCCCGGAACACAAGCTCACGGATTTCCCAGAGTGGCAGTTCGTCGGGGACATCCGCAAGCACCCGCAGCACTAGTGCAAGGTGTGCTCGATAAGAAGGGCGAGTGCTGCGCGACGCGCTACTTCTGTGAGGCCTGCAGCGACGGCAACAAGAGGTAATTTCGTATGTTGTTGTATACGGCTTATCTCAATGCATTTCTGCGTGTAATCAATGAAACCAAACATTTTTGTCGGCACTTTGTTCATCATCTCATCATGGAAATGAAGTCCACGATAAAAGGTTCATCTTCATATGTGTTATATACTACATGCCGATTATGATAGCCGAAGCGCGGATGTCAAATACAACGTCGGCAGACATAATGTGTTATACCAGTTTCCATGCACATACATCCAGTTCTTGGTTACAGAAAAAGACATCGGACTTATTCGCGCATATACAAACATCAAGTATAAACTTTCTTTTTCATGTTGTATTTAACATGTTAGCACCGGGACTCGACGTGAAAATCGGCGCGAGTACTAGGGGGTTAACGAGTGTATTTAGCTGCTTGCTAGCCCTCAAAAAGTGGACAACCTCAGGAGTCTATGGATGGTCGCTCCATCTAGAATCCAAACCAAGTTTCGTCCTGGATATTGGCGACGTTTGGAGACTTGTCTATCCTCAATGGGCGCACTCGTCAGCTTTTCAGCTGCCACCACTCGGTCGAGGCGCTTCCTGCCCGCATTTGCTTTGATCCTGCTCTTTCACTCGCCTCCACTGATGCCGTTAGGCGATGTAGACTAATAGCGAGCCCATATCCTCGTAATTGTAGACGAATGGCGCTTAAACGTACTGGCAACTTCTGTCTTCGCGCCGTGGGGCAGCTTGCCGCTGATACTGTGAACTAGCAGCTCCTGGATGATGCATTCGCGTTGCCTGTCGCTAAGGTTTCCCATAGATACGCTAGAAGCGCTGCTGGGTGTTGCTGTGAGTCGTGGCGGGATATCAGGAATGATAATACCAGAGGCGAAGCGCGAGTTTGGATGTAGCTCCGCCACGGCTGGTCCAGTCGTGCCAGTGAAAGCATTGTCCAATAGCGAAGAGGCAGAGCTTCAATATAAGCCAATTAAATCTAAAAACGCCCCTCGGAGTCCTCTGAAATTTAATCGGGAAGCTGAAACTTGCGATCATTTTCAACCAGAGGAAGTACTATTTTGACCGAGGATGGTCGGAGCCAGATCTGTGCGCCCTTGTTAGTTTTCTAAGTTGGTCAGGTCATAACAGGGACTCTCTGCTCGTCTTGTTCACTTCGCTTGCAAGGACCGTATCCAACTCGGCCACACTACGTGACACGCACCCTTCACCGCCTTGCAGGCCGCGGAATGAAACCCATTCGGCGTCCAACCGCGTTACCTTCGCATAGAATGGCTGGTCGAAATCGCCGTCGGTCACTTCCGGTGTCAGGTGGAGATACGAGCGAGACGAAAGACGAACCATCTTCCGGAGTGCTGAGGGGTGATTAACACAGGTGAGGTGCGAAGCAGGAGGGCTTAAGCTCGATCAGGACAATCTAAAACTAACGACTCGTGGCTCCACGGGTTCCTACGTTGGTTTCATCTGGTGCTGCCTCAGCAGAAAAGCTATTTTCGTGCGCAGCTCGAAAACCTCCAGGACTTCCCGACGAATTGCATTTCGACCCTTCGGATCAAGAATCAATGGAACAGCACGATCAGCTCCAACTTATCCATCAGTTGCAGCTTGAGCTGGCCGAAATGAAGAGACATCTCACGACGCGCAGTCGTGGGGCCCCCTCCATGTCCGATACTAGCATGGAGACGTCACCCCGTCACCAAAGAAGCCCAAAATCAAGGATGTTCGCTGCTCGAACTTCAAGGGAAACGAGGTTTACGCCGGACTCGGAGCTGGTTTCGAAACTTTCATAAGCGAATTTGATGATTCTATTAGAACCGAGACACTCGTGAACGGCTCACCTGGGCAGACGAAATTAAGGCATCGATGATTGTCAACTTCCTGGAAGGGAAAGCGTCCAGATATTACCACAAGAAAAACTCCGAGTGGCAGCGACGTCACGATGGTGACAGTATGCCGTACACAGAGGTGAAGCGTGCGATGCGCGCAGAGCTTGGCTGCAAGTTAAGCCAACTGGAACTCAGCACGAAGATGCAGTGCTACAAGCGAGAAGGTGACTCATGGCACGACTATCTGGAGTACTTGAACTTCATCGAGAGTCTTATGGAGGGTGATCAGACCAAAATGGTCATGGAAGTTTTCGGCAACCACGCTTGCCCCGAGTTGGCTGCCACACTCATATTGTCAGTTCCCGAAGACACTTCTGACTACGTACTTGAGACGGACCGGATGAAGTGACTACTGTACAAGCTGAAAGGAGACGGTCGACGGCATACTATCAAGCGTGATGATCGAAAAGGCCGCCACAGCGATCGTAACAACCGCAGTGGGCATAGCGAGCGCTCTCAAGATCGAAATGACCGCGTAGCCAACAGCCGTCCGTGGCGTACACCACTGTCAGGAAGTGAAGCCTCTTCACATCGTCCATCCAGCGGGCAAGCATTTGGCACAGCAGGAAGCCGAAGCGAAATTCGCTGTCACGTATGCGGTCAGCCCGACCACAAGATATTTTCATGCCTAATTGTGGAGCAGGCGAAACACCTAGCATCGAGCGGAAGTGCTAACGTGGCCACTGCGGGAGTGCGCGATGATGAAACATCCAGCGACTCTGACGATGACGCACCCAGTAATTCTGACGATGAAGCTTACGTTGGGGTCGCTGCTAGTGAATCCGATCGAAATACCCAGGCACCAACGTCGAAGAACTTGCGGACGGTGGACTGGTGCTTCTCATCATCTCTGCACGAATCGTGACCAACTCTTTGCGATTGAACCAGCACTTCTCTCCGTCAAAGTGGCAAATGGCATCGTCGTCGTGGCCACCGAAAAAGGAACTGCAATCATCAATACCCGTGCGAGTGGGGTAACGCGTACGATCCTGTTGAAGAACGTAGCGGAATCGACAGAAACCTGATATCGGTCGCCCAGCTCACGGCACGCGGATACACATGCGAGTTTGGTCAGCAGCAGTGTGTCATCAAATCGGAATTCGGCAAGACGATCGCCGAGGTAGAAAAGTCGCCGATCAATGGATTTTGGTCCGTAGGCCTTGAGTACGGCGTAGCCTCCTTTGCTTCCATGACGACCTCCTCCCTGCAGCAGTGGCATGAACGGCTTGGACATGTAAACTTTCAGGACCTCGTTCAAATGCTGGACAAGAATTTGGTCGGAGGTATGGTCGCCTCCAACAGGAAATTAATTTCTGCATAAGCTGCGCTGAGGCAAAACAAATCCGTCGAGCAAAGAACAAACAATCTTCCGCTCCGACATATGAACCTGGTGCAACACTGTGGATGGACCTAAAGACCGACATGACCCCTGATCGATTCGGCAACAAGCACCTCCTCACTATTGTGGATCATGCCCACGAACTACAACAGGGTGTACTTGCTTCACAAGAAGAGCGATGCTGAAGGTCACCTGGAAGACTTCATCAGCGAATTCGAGAGGCAAACCACGTCAAGGTGAAGGTGATTCGATCAGATGGAGGTGGTGAATTTGGCAGCAGCAGACTGGATCGTTTTCTCCTCAATCGTGGCATTCGTCACCAGTCGACCGAAGCTGGCATGTCATCGTCAAATGGAAAAGCGGAGCGTTTTCATCGAACAATTATGGACTCAGCACGAACGATGCTCTGAGCGTCAGCACTGCCTCAAAGGTACTGGGGCGATGCAGTTCTCTATGCACGCTATATTCGTAATCGCCTTCCGACGCGATCAAACGCCGACCACGCGTCTCCAATCGAAGTACTGTCAGGCAAAGTGCCCGATGTTTCGCACATACTCAAATTCGGCTTGAAGTGCACGAGTCACATCGATCACTCGACGAAGCGTTCGGCGAAGAAACGCGCTGAGAAGGGCGTCGTGATTGGCATCGATCCTCTCAAGAAGGCCTACCGTGTCTTCATCCCGAGAACCAAACGGATCATCTCAACGACTCACATCCAAAACATTGACCGTCTTGATTCACGGGCTGTGGGGAGAGATACATGGATGCCATTGGCGCTGACCACGACGAAAACAACAATTCCGCTCGCAATGAGGTGACTCCGGAGCAGATCAACAACCAAACGACAGCTTCTGATGAGACAAGTGACAATGCAGGAAGCCCGGCAGACTATCACCAGCTCACGTCACGTGCAATCAAGCATGTCTTCGGGTTAAACAGTGGGGCCCGAACGCTCCCTCATGACGACTTTCGACTGCCCCAATCCTTCCTAGACGAATTTGCTGCCGCGGTGACTGCCTTACTGACTGTCAACCTGCTTCACAAATACACAACCGTACTCCAGCCGCGTACATGAAGTTCATTCCCAGTAGCACTTCGAGACCTTCACCAATGTTCGTCAATCACACGTTCACCGGACTGGACATTAAAGCTATCGAGGATGACACCATTATGGCAGCATCTGTGGTTAGTACCAAGGCGGCCAAGACGCGCGCGTCGAGACGATCTCAAAGACACTCGGATTGGAGTCAGTCGTCTGAATCTGACTCAAGTACCGCCGGAGTCGCAGGTCCCATGGTCGAAGACGATCGTCCAAGCATGATTCAAGAGGCTGATCTCCATCACGTCGTTCGGACCAATCGCGACGCTCATATCGTTCTGGCAGGTCTAGACAATCGAGTATCTCGGTCAGATCCGGTCCAGCTGAAGTCGCTGTGAATGTCTTACATCAAGTCCAGAAGCTGAACGAGATGGTGCATAAATTGGACGAGACGATCTCAACACCAGGAACTGCCGTCCCAGACGCGGAAGTCTTGCAGAGGCTGGAATAAGCTGCGCGCGCAAGCAGTTCGCGAGTGAGCAACGAGCTCAGGAAGCTGAGCGACGTCTGTACGAGGCCTCAGTCCAAGCTGCTCAGGTGAAGCAAGCTGTCCAGACGGTTCAAGCTAACCGAACACCGGACGTGGAGGCTCTCGTTGAAGCTGCTCGTCTCCAGGCTACCCAGACTGAACGTGAACGTCTGGAAGCTGCTGCGATACAGCTCGTCCGAGACCGCCAGGCCGAGGCTGAAGCTAAGCTCGCATCCGAACGTGCTGCCTGGGCTGAACAAAACCCGCAGAACAAAGAAGCCGTGCGACTGCGTCTGGAAGCGATTGAAGCCGATCGCCAACGAGAAAGAGAGTCTGCACTGAATATGCAGCGGTTTCAGGCGAGCCATATTCGTGATCCTCAGGCATCTAATGCCCAGGCCAACCCTGAACAGACGACTCCTTTCCCAAATCCAGCAACTGCCCAAAAGGTGACAACCCCGAACAAGCAACCAGTTGGACTGACGTCAACACTGGAAACGCACCTTCCGTCCGGACAGAGACGGGTCAGAAGAACCTCTCGGAAGTCGCTCTGGCACAACTCCATGCGACTATCCCGGGGACCACTTTGTCGTGGCTTCCCAAAGTTCATCTTCCCAAACCGTTAAGACTGAAGACAGCTTTGATGCGGTGCCGCCCAAATCCGCCAAGCTGCAGGTGTCGCGGGCCACTACATCAAGGACCCAGGCTAAGCCGACTAGGTGACGAATGAGTCCAAGGAGTCTGACAAGAAGAAGCCGCCCAAGAAGTCGCGCCGTCGGGACGACTCTCCATCCAGCTCGGACCCGAGCTCGAGTTCAACCTCGGACGACGACGACAGCCTGAGGAGTGACAGCTCGAGTGACGATCGATTCACGTCTGTGGTCACGCCCGGTACTTCCAAGACTGGAGCGACACTGCTAAACGTTCGACCCTATGTCAACTCGGCAACGCTCGAGAAGTTCGACGAGAAGGCTGCACATGGCGATCGTCGGAGCTGGTGGGAAAGGTTCTCCAACATGGCGTCCCAAGCGGGATGGTCTGAGCGGACCAAACTCAGTGAGCTGAAGATGAAAATGTCATCTACAGTCCGGAATTGGCGTGGCCAGCTGAGCAAGCATGCTCAGCAGGATTGGAGCAAGCTCTCAAAGGCATTCCGGATTTTCCCAGACCGGCTGAACCGTTCTAATGATTGGTTGACAGTGGAGACAAATGTGACAGTCTTTCGGATCGCTGCGAGTGTGCCACGTGGAGCGCACATGGATTGGAACTCGGCAGTGCTCTCGTTGCAGCACGAATAGGCTTCGACATTCCCGGACGACGTCGATCCCGGATGGTATATACCGGATGAAGATTATCCCGAACGGGATTTCCCGGATGGAGTCAAGTTCCTGACAGTGGGTGATGCACTGGTGCCGTACAAGTGCTCCCGATGAAACATGCCGGTAGATCCACCCGCCTTGACGTGTTGTACAGCGTGTACAAGCCCGACCAAGTTCCTCAAGTTGCGCCAAGATGGTACCCATACACAGACATCCCGGACATGAAACCTCGGACGTGAGATCCCGGACGGAGATCCCGTCCGGGATGACACAATCCCCACGCCGATCTCGGTTGGGACTTTCCGTCTGGGATTTCACGTCTGAGATGTGTCCATCCCGGAAGAAAGTTCTCGATCGCAACTTCCGTCCGGACTCCGCGCGTACCTGGGCGACCAAAAGGCGTTCACCCGCCTCGCCACAAAGCACTCTATCGTTATTAGCACACGAGCCGACCTTCACTCAGCATAAGATGCTCTCTTATGCCTGCCTGCCAACCTTTTATACTCACCTGCATACCTTTACGATCACCTTTTATTCGCCACCGTAGACCTTCCTTACCACGATACCTGATCCACAGGTGGCCGAAGTTCAATCTCTGTCGATCCGTCTGGCGATCACATCATCATATACTGACCAGACTGACGATACTGGGACAAAATACCGAAAACACCAGAAAAACACGCTACCATCACCACAAACGCATCACGAGCACCAATACATAGGTCGGGTCGACCAAGCCGCACAGAAATAATATACCGGAAAACTGTTTTGAAAGGGAAAATAAAGAAACGCAGCTGACCCACAAAGCAATCTGGTGGCAGTGACGGCGGAGACCTGGACGACGGCGATGACAGTGAGGGCCTGGCGGCTGCGGCGGCGCCCGACTTGCACATGATGCGCGGGAAGTACGTCGCGTAGCGCAGCGCCACCATGGACGAGATGGAAGAGCAGAACGCCAGCGCGCCGACCAATGACCAGGCTGCTCTACGGCATGGAGGCTTCTTGCGCGAGCGGATGGGACCCACGGCTACCGCTGAGTTGAAGACGCAGAAGACGAAGTTCATGGACAGCTCGCCCCGCACGGGGAGCGTCGTGATCTTTTGGAGCACCACGCCGTTGAGCGTGAACGAGGCCATGATGCCGATGCAGCAGTAGGCCAGCAACGAGACGTTGTTCTTGCTGGCGGCCGTGGTCTCCTGCTCCGAGAATTGGCTCACCTGCGCCAGTCCGCTGCTGCTCATGTCACTTCGTCGCTGGAGCTGCAGTCGAGCGGCGACACCGCCAACAACGCGCTGCTGCAGTCCAAGATCGACCTTGTACTGCTGAAGGCGCGCAAGCAGAAGGTGGCCCACCTCGGCTCCGTCGCGTGGAAGCAGCAGCAGCTGAGCGTGCCCACGCAGGAGCTGGGCCTGGCCGTGGTGCGCACGGACTGTCCACGAAGGTCACGTACGCGTCGACCGGCAGCTGCTTGGGCTGCTTGGGCTCCTGTAGCGATGGTGCCATGGGCAAGTTGTTCAGCGTCACCTCGGCACAAGGCTCCGTTATCAACTAGGGCAGCTGCGACGCTCGCAATTCTCCCGCCCTGGTCTCGTTGTGGGCACAAGAGGTTCTCTCGCCAGTAAAGGCGAAGGTTTGGACGGTTCATGCTTCCAGGTCGACAAAACGGTATCCACGACACTGGCATCTAGGACAAGGAGTGGTGTTTTTAAGTTAGCAAGCTCTGTTTACCTCTTAATCATTATGCTTCACGTCGTGTGTATTGAAATCACCTTGAATCTAGCTATACCAAATTCAGTGCGAAGGTGTTTAGTGGTGGGCGCCCAGTGGGTGGGCCGTTAGGTGTGCTCTCAAGCAGACGTCGCGCCCTGTTAGGGCCACGATACACGAGCTTTGTCCGCGTGCCAACATCTGCGATTCCGCGCTTCGATATGGCCAGCAGAAGGTGGACGCAGGTGGAGAACTTGGAGAAGTAGAGACACTGGCATTCACGCTGCTCGAGATCGACAGTCCAGCCCGCCTGGGGCATGCCTACGTACTCCATTCTGGCACTGCTCCAGCTCATCTGCTCGGTGACGAGGAGCACCTCTCGCTTACGCGACGTCGCCTCATCGAGAACACGCGCACAAGGCTTCGAGATCACGTTTACCAGCAGGGAAGG
>KV737855.1:7504-17720 GCA_000500225.2 Phytophthora pinifolia | reverse complement strand
AATCGGGGCAATACCGGCATTTTTTTGTCTCAAATCCCCACATTCTCACATCCGGTTCTTACAGACATTCCGTGTTAAGAATAATATTTTTTGAAAATACGAAGAACGTGCAGGATTTAGTCCAGAGCAAACTCAATCTAGGTTCCATACTTCATCGGTTCACCACGGCTAGCTGCCGCGACCGCGTGCGCGCAGTGGCGCGCCATCTTGTTGACCAAGCGCAGGTCCATGCAGGGCATGCAGTGCTCGGCTGCATTTTCAAGCAACTGCATCCGACGTTCCGCTTTCTCGCCGTACGGTAGGTTCAGCATTTGCTCGTGGCTAAGCGCAAGATAGGCCTTGATGCGAGCCTTCAATACGCTAAAACAACCTGTACACCAACGTAGTGTTAGTGCACGCAAGCATCCACGGAAGGGAAAACGTACCCTCGACCGGGTTACACATAGAGGAGTACGGGCCCAACCTCAGCAGCGCTAAGTCGTCTCGGTCCTGGACCAGATCTTCTGTCTGGGAGGTGCAGGTGCATTGTCCAAGACGATGACGATGGTCTTCCCCGTGTAATATTCCTGATACACATCGGTGGCCTTCACCGCGTCGTACACGTCGTCAACAAATGCAGCATTCACGTTCATTTTTATGCTTCCGCGCTGCTTCGCGTAATGCACCAAACCGACTTCAGTGGAGACGGCACATTGCAGCTGCAAGTTCGCTCCTTTTGAGGGTGGAAGCTTCACAACTGCGCGCTGGCCTCGAGGAGCGCGGCCTTGGGGGCGCTTGCAGTAGATGTTGTAGTTGGTCTCATCGTAATAAACGACGAAGTCCCCATTGCGCTCATGCTCGAGCAATGCGTCGGCAAAAACCCTTCCCTTCTCGAGGTTGACTTCGTTGTTGCATGTTTCAGGCTCGACACGAACCTATACATAACCACCAATTAGTATAGCTCATATAATTGCAACATATTCACGTACGAACCTGTTTGACTGTGTAAAGCTGGTCACACAGTTTTTTTGCTAATGAGCGACTGGCTGATACGAACCCCGAAGTCGTACATCAGCATGTCCTGCATCTGGGCCAGCGTATATTGGCAGTTGTCTTCCAAATACTCGAGAAGTGCCTCTTCCATCTCTGGTGTGCATTTCGTGCAGGACCCACGAGCACCGCCCCTCTCCTTGACGCCAGCAGTCCCACGATGTTGCGAGCTGTTGTCGGAGGTATACCGTTGTAGTCAGCAGCAAGTACCCAGTCCCGTCCCTCTCGGTGCGCGTCCAGTACTCGTGCGCGAGCAGCGAGCCCGTGCTTCGGCTCAGTAGGCATGTTGGCGACGGGGGGATCTGCGTTTTTTCGCCTTTGCTGTCCACTGAATCATGTTTGGTCGAAACTCTATTTTCAAGATTTTTTTCAAATCTTTGAGGGCTACGTAAGCTACTTCAGTCCACTTTGCTTTACAGTGCAGCGAATTTGGATTGGCAAACGTAGAAGGGTGTCGAAGCCGCTGACTGCACTGGTGCACGGACAGGACGCAGCATCGATGAGTTTCATATTCCAGGCAGCGCCGTCCGGCGGATGAAAAAGTCGCGCTCTATCAAGAAGAATTTGCTACGAAAACAAGACTTCCAAGTCGGCGACACGAGAACTAGAAGCTGACGAGCGAATGCTTCGTTATTGGTGGGAACCTCACGCCTCGAGACACTGCTATTGACATTAATGTAGGTTAACCCTTCTAGCCCGAGCTGTTATTCTGTATCCTACAGAATAAGGAATTGTATTGATTAAAGTATGCACGAACACATGCGAAAGATGAAAGATATGCCCCCTTTCGCTCTCGGTGCCTACATAAAGTCTACGCGAGCGGATATAACATGCACAATGTATCCAGCAGCTTCTTTTATTGGCTCCCTCTCGACCAGAGCACGTACAAATACCTCTCATCCAGCAAACCCTGTCGAATACGAAATGGCTACGTGCTTAGTGGCCCCAACCACTCATCCTGAAAGTGCGCCAATCTGGGAAGCGCGCGTAGAGGAAGAATTTGCTCAGTTCCTAACTAACGGAGTAGTGAGGAGGAACAGGGCAAATGCTTCCCAGCGGGCAAGATCGAATGGAATGTAAGGAAAACTACTTGTTGACTCTGCGGATCTCATTCATCCTCCTCGCTTTCTCTCTTGCGCTTACGGAATCTAATCTTCTTCTTTAGGCTCGGTGGAATGCTCTTCCCGTCGCCCCAGGTATCGTGCCATATCTGGGAACATGTAAGCGCGTTGCCGCTCTCAACGCGGCGAACGTGGCGGCAGAGCGGTACACGGCCGCCAAAAGCATCGCTTCACTGCTGGCAGTAGAAGCTCGTTTCGTACGACTTCGATTCGGAGTCTGCAAACGCGGAGCAGACTTTGCAAAGGTACTGCCTCCGTTTGCGCTGCTTGCCCGTGTAGAGGTCTGCGGTGTTCACTAACGCGTGCTGTTGGCGTGGTATAGGCACAGACACCAGGTCCTCGGCGTTGGGGTGCGTCTCGAAGTTGATAGTCCTCAGTGCAAGAAGCTGGTTGTGCAGACGACGCAAGTACTCAGCATGGGTAGGTGCTTTTTCTCCTTTTTTCTTGAGCGTCAGGCAGTGAACGATGTATCCATTGACGACGGCCATGTCCACGATGCACAGGAACAATTGCTTGTAGCACTTTCGCAGTGAGATGCACTTCTGTATGCTTTAGCGCTGGAGTCGGAGCTGATCGTGGACGTCCACGCCACCCATACCAAGTCCGTAGTCCACGACCAGCTGTGGGCAAGGCACCGTGCTTCGCGTGCCATCTTTCTCCAAACGCAGAACACTGGCGAGACGCGTACTGCAACCCGTAGCGATCACGTTCACAGGCTTTGAATCCATCCAACTCAATGCTAACAGCTGCGGGTGGTCACGCGCTTGAGCGATACGGTAAGTCCCTCTCGGCATTCGCTTCGGTCGCTTCTTTTGCGTGAAGTGCAGAGGACACCAGCCCAAAGGGTCAATCCGCGTCGTTCCTACATGATATAGCCCCATATCAAGGAGTTTCAAGCTCAGCGACACAGTCGAGTAAAAGCTGTCGGTTACCATCAGTCGTTTCATCGGCTGGTCGATCAAGGCCTTCGAGATGTCCCTCACAACAGCCTTTGGACCAACTCCGAACGTCTCATCCAGTGCTTTCCGTGTTGGCTTCTTCTTCTTCTTCTTCTCCGCTCCACAATAGATTTCCACCCAAGTTATTCAAGTACAGAATACCAAACGTACAGATTAGTTAGTGCTGTAGGCTACATAATAGGAAATTCAGTGATATACGTAACAGCAAGTCATACCTGGAGCAGTATGCGGTATCCGCGCAACATGCCATGTAGAACTTAGTGCCGTACTTGCTGGGCTTGTCTGGCATGAAGACGCGCATCGGGTTGTATTTGCTGCGGTTCGGCATCATCCCTTCATCAAACGAGATGACCTTCCCGAGACGATACCCGCGCCGAAATGTTTTTAGCACCGTCCTCGTCGATAGACCAGTGTTTGGACAGGCCGTCTCGAATTGGGGCTACAGCTCTAGCGAAGAGCAGTCCAACGACATGCACGATCTCATGAGCTTGGATACGCTTGAATCTTCCTCAATGTCCGCCAAGTTGGGTACACTGACGCGAGGATCCTTGGCCTGCCGAACCAGTAGCAATTGCTTGGATATTCTGGTCACGATAGCGATTCGTCTCCTTGGCAATACCTATCCACATCTCCTTTGGTGAGAAGTAGAAGAACATGCCCAACGGCGAGTCTGCATAAGCGACAGCAGATCGCGTGGGGCCGTGCTGCCCGTCGTAGTAGTCAGTGGCGACGTCGAGTTGTAGGTTTCCTACAATATCACAATATCGTATCGTACAGAATTAATATCTGCAACGCAGATTATTCTGTATCATCCAAACTTACCGCTATGATCTTCCAATCCGATTGGTAGAAAGGGGGTATCATCGCGGCAATGATTCGCCGATATTGAGTGGTGAGTAGACACCCGCAGCGTTTCGTTATTATAGTGTGGCGCTGCGTGGTCCTGGTGTATCCCCTAATCTGTGGAAAAGCTTTTCTGTGTGCTTTGCACGTTCTTTCTTCAAGTTATTGGGCGGAATCCGGCTGCAAGTGTCTGCAATTTTCTCGTTGTGCAACGGCCGTTGTTGATGATGATGCGACGGAGTGGGTCTGCGGATTACCAATTTGAACAAGGTGCAGCTGTTGGGGCACGTACCGTAGGCTGTCCACCTCCCATCGCAGACTGTCCTCCAGGAATCCTACTTGATCTGGAATCGCGAGGCGCTGTGGCAGGAACAGATTGTCTGCCGCCGCCAAAGAAGAGCGCCTGACTTTGGCGGCTCCGATGCAGCCAACTGGAGCTTGACGGCAAACCATCGTTCGTGCCGCCACGTGGCCGCTCTAGATCGGGCATCTTATTCCCGGTGATAGCATCGGTCATTCTCTGCTCAGCTCTTCTCCTCCATCGCATCATGTGATTCACGTCGTCGAGGTCAGCAACACACGCTTTAAGAGCATCATGACGGCATGCTGCTCCTATCCAGCGGAACCTTTTTTTTATAGCAGTAACAACGACGACACCAGCCGTCATGGCGACGGGGCGTTTACATCCTTTGCGCTCCGCGTGCACACACCGCGGACACGAGAGCGCGAGGCTGTCGCACGGCAGCGGCTGTATGGCGCTGGTGTCTCGAGTGGAATTGGTAAGGGAACAGTTCGCGACACAGGACGATGGCGCCCGTCACACGGTGTGCTGCCACGAACTGTCCATCTATCCTCCGGCAGCGCTTGCAGTGGTCTTCGCTCACACAACGACTCCATCGCCGGAATGGCGTTACCGCAACCGTAACTACGATATGACGACGGAAATGGCGGCAACCATAGGGCTTAACACAACCTTATGTCCGGTAACCTTTTTTTTAATTATCAAAGACACGTGGCCTTCGTCGCGATCCCATTCTAAATTTTAGAAAAAAAACATCCGAGTATATCACACGAAATAGTACGTGCAACACACGAATATATATGTGAAACACCGATATACTGTACCACGTACATTCACACTGGTGATTTTCACGTATTCCGCCAGAATCTTGCAGGACAACGAACCAGAAAACGTTAGCACGTGGGTTGGTGCGCGTGAGGCTGGAGGAGCTGGCCAAGATGAAGGAGATGCTGGATAAGATGAGCAACAGCTTCGAGAAAATATTAGCGGTTCAGCTGAAGTTCAAGGCCCATCGAGGAGGAAGAGGAGAGTGGTCATGTGCTGGGAGCAGAATTGGCCGAAGAAAAGGCCGATCAAGATGTTGGAGATGACAGTGGACAGACTCGAGGGCTAATGCAAAAATATGATATGCATTAACAGCTTAGGGAGTTCTACAATCTACGTCTCTACCCGCTGAACTTCCAAAGGTTCGGGTCAATCGTCGAGCACGACCCCGTGCTTCTTCACAATATCTTCCAGCTCATCTGGCTTGTTCTGACCCCGCTTGGCCGTCGTGACCGCTGTCTGCAGTGAGCGGTTAAGATCTACGGGGTTACGAAGGGTGCATGTAGTCGGTTCGCCGCGCTGCTTCCCATTGACACGTGATACTGCGTAATCTCATATACTCGTCTTCAAGCTGAACCGGATATTTCTCTATCATCGCCCACACAAATGTCATGTTCGCCGTATTCCGTGCCCAAACTAGAAGCATGTCTAGTCGCACCGTTAGACCGCTTGGATACTTGTGCACAGCAAGACGATTTGGCCCAGGATTCAGTGTAGTTTGTCGGAGCTGTTTCGTCATCACTCTTGGGTTTCCTCGAGAGGGAGGTTTACAATATCAACCGCGCGGTCTGGAGCGGCTGATGTTTCAGTCTTCACGTGAGCGCTCTCTTCACTGTACGTGCCGATACGAATGCCTTCCTGGGAGATTATGCTTAGCGCAGGAGTGATCTCGTCTTCAGACTCCGACACGTTCCCGCTATCCATGCAGCCGTCTGTTTTAGGCGATGAATCTTCGATCTCATCCGTTAGTCGTACTGTCTCCATTGCATCGGTGGGATCAAGTGTGTCTAGCACACTCTCGGCATCATCGTCTTCATCGTCCTCTGTAGACGCAGCCGAGTTGCGCCCGTCACCACCGTCGGACTGCGACCTGTTTAGCCCAATCTCCACAGTTCCTTCCATGCAGCCAACTCTAGATAGAACTCAGCGCTCGACAAGCTTGAGAGATGTTCGAGGAGAGGCTCCAGCATATGAATAGACGGCAGAACGACTTGGTTGGCGGTGGAGGCGAACGTAAACTATCTCCTTCGGACGCTTGGATGATGCAACATCCGTTCCTGGGCTTTCGTTACGCTGCTCGTCGTATGGCAACTTTGCTTTCAACGACTTTATTGAACAATCGATTTCAATAAGTCAGCGGCGGCAACAATATCAGCATTCACATCCAACGCTTGATAAGTACTCCATCGGTCTTGAATCGCGGCAGCTGGAAGTACGTCGAATGATGCTCGGTTTCGGCGAGGTGCATGATGTGGCGGCATGGCAGATGGTGACTTCTGTAGAACAGGCATGCGCACGTCCACTCATCGTCGTGGCACATGAATGTTGCGTTTTTCCAGTGAGCCGTCCAACACGAAACCGTTTGTGCAACCCGCTTGCACGAACCTTCCGCCACATGATTGACAAAGCGCTCCCACTTTTTTCACTTTTGCAAGCATATCAGAAGATAATCTGCTTGCAACTGCTCTCAAGAACTTGGGAACGGAGTTGGGGGCGCGCAAGGTTGAGTGCTGCTGGGAAATACTACACACGATCTTCTGCGCTACCGTCATCTGATGCTGCAGCAGACCAGCTATAGTCCTGTCAATTCTAGTTTTGTGCCCGAGTAGCATCTTCACTTGATTCCAATTCGACTCGATTCTGTTCGTTGTCGTATTGCCAGCGGTGAATATTTTCCCTCTGACGAAGTTGGCCTACATGTCACGACAGGAATCCCAATTTTTCACGAAATAAGCAAAAAATGCTTGTTGTTGTTCATCCACACAGTATTGACGTAGCGCCGCGTATGACGAGTTGTACCTGTGCTTGGAAGTGCTGCTCAAAGCAAGAAAGCACATGTTATATATGGGTATAAAGCAACAGAAGCAACAAAGTGTATACGAACTTGTAAAGCAGGCTTGTCATGAGCTCCAGCAACATCTCGCATTGGGATACCCGAAACGCAGGGCGCTTCATGACCTTCTTCCAGTAGTTGATGGCGTGAACAGTATTGCCGCTTGCGGAAATGCTACTTCCAACACGACCCCCTCCACAAAGTCCTTATCAATCACCACAGATTGAACCTTCTTCCAACCTGGATTTTTCTTCTTGAAGTATTCCAGATTGTCGCGACCTGCTCGTTGAGACAAATGAAATTGACAACCGGAAAGCCTCTCCCCGTTGCTGTAGTGACAACTAAGCTCCCTGAATAATGCACCACCACCATAAAGTTTCGTTAAGCCTCAAAGTTGATGTACGCTCGTATGGTTGATATATAAGAAGTCGTAAGGTTTCTATAATCCGCAAGTACGCACCCAAGTGGTATACAAGATTATTCGTGCCATGCGTAAAATCCATCGCCAACGTCTCACCCCACCGCTCGAACATCAGCTTCTGCACTTTCGTCTGCATAACGATCCCGCTCGTCACACCCATTTGGTCTTGCATTACCAGAACTTCACTACCATCCAATTGCCGAAGCGCGTGTAGCATATCCTTCAATCGTTCTTCGGCGGAGTGACGCCCCATTATACTGCGTATTAGATTGCGAGTTTGTTGCGGAGTAATTTTACAGCCATCTATAAGATCAGAAAGGCGTGTTAAATTAAAGCAATGAATCATCAACCGCAATAAAAGAAAGTGGCCTACGAACCAGTCCGCTCATTCAAGAAGTTGGCGATATGCTTGGACGAAACGCGTGCATCAGCTAACGTCGTCACATCATCACGGTCCTCATTGTCGAGATGCAGCGTTACTGTTGTCAGATATGACAAAGCTTCGGTTTCGGTGGTCGGGTGCGTATGTGTATAGTTCTAAGCAACCTCGTAACACGACAAATTAGAGACATATTACGAACTTGAGCAACCATACCTTCAAAGTACCTCGTTCCGAATCTGGATTCTTAAGGCATTTCCACCTCCCCAGCTGACAAGAGCACCTTGCACCCGCAGTATCGCACCTTGCAGTTGCGATAGCCTTTTGATCGAGAGCTTTGAGAAACTCCGTGGGTACAGCGGTATATCTTCTCAACCCACTTGAACGGCATACATGTAGTTCAGCTCAGACTTGGTTTATCGTAAACGCCGACCTAGCGTACGCTCCAAAATAAGCACAAAGTTCGATACGAGCATGCTCATATGTCGTCTGACTGTCCCATACCGCTCGGCGCTGCCCCCTCTGTTTCAGCCATACGTCCCTCTTAGAGCATTCACGGTCAAGAATCAATACCTACATCTTTCGCTCTAGGCATGTAGAAGGAAGACAGCTCCGATGATGACTTCATTTTGGGCGACGAGGACCAGTTTGATGACGAAGATGAAGCCTCAGGCGACTCAGAGAAGCTGCTACGTCCAGGTATGAAGTATTTCTTAAGTGTAATGATAAATATGCGTAATAGTCGTGTTGCTGTGTATCTTAGGCAGCAAGAGGCAAAATAAGAAGTCGATTCGTGGCAAGACGAGAGGGAAATCATCCGGTACTACCTGTATTGTTGCTTTATCTCACGCTATATAACTAACACTCCCTATTTGTTTGTAGATCCCGCGACCGCCAACAAGAGCCAACGCAACTGGTTATCCGCATGTTTACCCCCCCCCAGAAGAAACACAAAGTGGGGTTGGATATCGAGCAAACCGCAAGCAATAGTGACGACGAGGTTTCTACAGTTTCGTCTCTCATGGAGTACACACCGCGGAAGCGCGCTAGCAAGCATGTACATGTGATGAACACTATGCGGACGGACAGCATTACTAGCGTTGTTCCTCGGTTCCCGGTCCCAGTGGGATTGATCATGGGAGCAGTTCCAGGATATTTTGGAGTACTACCAGCAGAAGAACAATCTCAAGTTCCGCGTTCGGAGCTCTGTCCTAACGACCACATACAACACGTACGTAAACGTAACTGCTGTACTACTTCTGTTATAACTGTCGATGCGGTGCTTGTGCTTGCCTCCCTCCACTGTCTGCGCTACTTGTAGCTTGTCTCTCTGTCTGTAGGCCGCGCGATTATTCGCGCGTCGCGAGATCCACCTCAACCGTACGATTCGATAGATGAACGGCTTGAGAGAAAACGTACCTAAGTGAATATAGTAATTTAGAGAAAAAATTCTCCTGGAAATTTTGAAAAGTTCTAAAAGCAACCTTATATTGTTCACGCAACCTTAACTAAGGTTGCGCGAACCCATCGCCGCGTCCGTCGCCTGCCGTCATCCAAGAGTCTTGCCAATCCAATGCAGCAAGCTCTCTCCGTTTTGAGCCTGTGAAGGACATAAGGTGAATCGCACAGACAAAATAAGAGAATCCACAGAGCCGCACCGGTAAATCCACAGAGATCAGGACATCCAGGTATGACGTCATAGAGGGCAGCGATGCCACGTAGCCTTGCCGCCCTCCCTTTTGTGCATTCATTTTTGAACTCGCCGGCTCAGCAACACCCGACCCGCCAACGAGCAAGCCGAGAAACCGGAGCGTCGGCCGAGCAGCAGCAGCAAGCATCCGCCGGCCAGCACGAGCAGTACGGCCCCGCGCCTACACGACCTCTATAAGTCGAGAGACCACCTGACGACCTGCGAGACACCGGCCAGCGAGCCGACCAACACGCGAGGGACGCGGCTCACTGCAAGGGCTAGCTGTTCCTACTGCGTTAGTTTGACCCGTAACGCGAAACATGGCTGGTTTTACTGCATCACAGCTTGCCATGTTTTGGAATACCGGCTACATTGTCGTGAAGAGCCTCTTGTGGTATTGCAGTACACACAAAAACGTCAGATGTGGTTCCTTAGCAACAAACACAACAATCGCCGAGCTGAAGTCGACGCTTGTCTGCCTGCGCTGAGTTTCCCCAGCAGTCCGGCCCTTCCGGAACAGTAGGTGTTTTGCTTCCGCTGACACCAGGCAACCAAGCCAGTCACACCAGAGGTCAGCTGAGCTCGCTGCCTCTTG